>JABWPP010000049.1:81485355-81530355 GCA_016920855.1 Puya raimondii
TGAAAATTGACATTCATTACAAGGTTAGATATCAACTCAAATAATTTTTCTTTATATTATAATATCATATTTCATGCAATTATTTTGTATTTTGAACTATTGGATATGTTGCATCAAATTGTAGATAATGTTCTATAAAATTTAAACTATTGATTATATGATGTCGAGAATTTCAAGCGGCTCGTTTAAGGCTCGAGCTCGCTCGACTCGAAATTAGGCTCGCTCGAGCTCGGCTCGAATTAATTTCAAGCCAAGCTTGAGCTTAAATTTAGGCTCGAAATTAATTTCAAGCCGAATTTGAGCCGAGGTAAGCTCGCTCGAGCTCGGCTCGTTTCCACCCCTGTTGTTGTTTATTATTCGGCCAGAGTGCATTGTAAGCTAGTAAATGATAACAATGAGAGAAAAATTATTTTGCAGATATATTATATTATATAGAATTAACATTTAAATTTTAAAAAAAAAATAACAACGATACCAAACTTAAGTTAACTTTGGAGTTGTTCGGAAGTGGAAAGTCAGAGAGCGGAAAACTTACATGTTTCACGATTACGACTTACTCCCCGGCTTCACGGGGGGTCAATTATCCTACAACTAATTTAGCCCTAACATGCTTAATTAACCCTCTAAATCTCTTGGGTTAAGCCACAACCCAAACACAAGGCGATGTGATGCTAACCTTAGCCGATATCGTGGGGAGCCGCGCTCCACCCACAACGGTCATCAGCCGAATAGCCGTGCTTTGCCCGCTGTAGAACTCTGGCTTAGTCGAGACTCATCTCACATTTCCGGACGTTTAACTCTCTTAAGCTCTTGGGCCTAACCACAGTTCAAGTACCAGGTGATGTGAGACTCGTCTCGCTATCTTTAGCCGACTTTGTAGGGAGCTGCACTCCATCCACAATGGTCATCAGTCTGAGAGTCGCGCTCTGCCCGTTGTATAGCTCTAGCTTAGCCGAGACTCATCTCATGCTTTCGGCTCTCCGCTGTATAATCATGACTTAGCCGAGACTCATCTCACACTACCGGCTGGTGATTGCCTCTGAAACCAACTGTGCTCTCCCACTTTCCAAGAAGGTCATCCATCCTAAAACTTTTCTTCTAATTCTAACGCGCTTAACCCTATTAATCTCTTAGGCCTAACCATCATCCAACATGCTATAGTCGAATTAAGATGTTTAATCTTACTATATTATATATATAAGATTATTTAAAATCCTGAGATTATTCAGCGCAATTTTTTTTCAAAGTTATGAGTTTAATCTCCAAGATAAGAAAAAACAGGCCCTTAGTCAACGCCTTTATTAGGAGGCAAAATAAGTGTGCATCAACGCACGTTAGAACATTATTAAATGCACTATTTATTCGACATTTAATATTTTTTTTTAAAAACACCAAAATAAATGTCAAATACGGTTACATTTTTAGCCACAATTTTCACACCTACTTCTTTAACAACAACCAAGTACTCTACAACTTCTATATTTTAAATAAAATAAAATAAAATAAAACAATCATTTATTAACAATGTTTATATATTTTATATTCAACACTGCTCCTCACTCGAAATTTTTTAATAGATCCAAAAGATAAATGATGTTAGGAGCCTGACGGGACTCGAATTCAGTACCTCATGCTCTGATACCATGTTAAATTAAATAAAATAGCCGTTTATCTCTACTAGCTTACGCTGCTACAGAGAACAGTGTTTTGTATTATTTAACGTAGTACCTAGGGGTGGCAATCCAGCTCGCTGTTCGCGAGCCAGCTCGTGTTCGGCTCGAAATGAGCTCGAGATCGGCTCGCTCGTTTAGTAAACGAGCCGAACACGAGCTGAGTTTTTCAGCTCGTTTAATAAACGAGCCGAACACGAGCTGGGGTCAACTCGCTCGTGTTCGGCTCGATAACAGCTCGAATACATATATTTATATTTATATAATTTATATATTTTGTATTTATATATAGATAAATATTTATATATATATATATATATTTTTATTATTTAATTTTTAGCAAAACTTAAAATATAAAGCCGAATTTAATTATAAAAAGACTCATGTATATGCAAAGTTTCAATCATTAAATCAAAGTTTAATGGGCAAGATTTTATAAATTTATTTTTTATATATATTCAATCTAATTGTTTTAACTTGTTGTTCGTGGGTCAGCTCGTGAGCCAGCTCGTGTTCGGCTCGTTTAATAAACGAGCCGAACACGAGCCGAATTTTTCAGCTCGATACTTTAACGAGCCAGCTCGTGTTCGGCTCGTTTATTAAACGAGCCGAACACGAGCCGACCCCAGCTCGCTCGTGTTCGGCTCGTTGACACCCCTAGTAGTACCAGAGTAGGAGATGGACTCATGTCATGCTCCTAGCATAAATAATTTTCTTTCATTTAATTTAAGTTCACGTTACGAGTCTATCAAAAAAGTTTCGAGCTCGGACGTAAAGAAATATAAAAATATCATTCTCTACCGGCTTAAACTTTCAAAGAACCGCAAATACTGATGAGATTTAATATAGTTTATTATTTGTCCATAAAAAAATAAACTATATTAATATCAATTTAATTAGTAATAAGTTTCCTCTCCTAACTTTTTGTTAAATTAATATATGGAGCAATAAAAACCAACCCAACTGGTGAGGCAATTATTTCACTAAAAATAAATCAAGTGTGAAAAAGGACAAATTTGGGTGCAAATACATGTGAGTGATTGAGTCTTCAAAAAAGAGAGTCAAAATCACACCCCACATGGAAAAGACATGTTTTGGCATTATCTTACAAATGAAAAATAAAAAAATAAAGAGTGATTAGGTCTACAACTCTTGAATTATAATCTTACAATTTAGTCCATCTAAAGACTATAATTAGCACATTAGTCTTATCATTTTTTGGGGTTAAATTACAAAATTTTCTTATAAATATTCGATTTTTCACTCTCTTTCCCTACTCTTTCAAAAGCTTATATTTTACTCTCTGAAATTTTCATGTTGTTTAGATTCCATCACTATTCCGTCTATTTCTTATAATTTATATCGAAAATAATCTTGACAATGATAGAAATATATTTAAAAATTATTTTTTTTATAAAGTAAATACAGCTAATTTGGTCATTTCACTTTTTCATTAACTTTCGTAGCCCCTGAAAATATTTTAAAAATTTTAAGGAGGCAAAATATATGTTTTTAAAAATCAGAAGAGAAAAGTGAAAAAATGAGTATTTATGAGGAGATTTTTTATATCTTATCTTTTTTAAATTAAAAGACAAAAAAGAGTTGTTTAAACTCCTAAACCATTGGATTATGTGTTGTAAAGATTACAATCCCTTTGGATCGTAGACTTAGCATTTCTCATAAAAAAAAGAGAGAGGATAAATTACACTTTTAGTCCTCAAACTATAAGGCGCATGACACTTTAATCCTCAAACTTTAGTTTATTATAATTTTCGACTCGTTTGAAATTATTGCAATCAAGTCCCACATCCTAATTTAGCTGACTAAATATCGACGTATTGCTGATGGTGAAATACTCTAACATTTTAATCATTATTGCGTCATCAATCTCAATACTATTACATCACTTACACAGTAGCAATAATTAGTATTTAATTAACTAAATTGACTTGTGAAACTCGATTGTGATAATTAAGAAAATTTAAGTTAAAAATTTCAATAATTTAAAAGTTTGAAGATAAAAGTGTCGCGTGGTTCATAATTTGAAGACCAAAAATGTAATATAGTATAAATTTTTTTTTTATAAAAAAGAGCATTTCAAAGTGTACTCCATATTGTGATCATAATGTTGGCTCAGTGGGTGGTTGAGTGTTGAATTAAGTTTTTGAACAACTTTTTCTACTTCACAAAGTAGGAATTAATCAAACATTTAAAGCCCATTTTGTTCGCGATATTTTTTAAGATTTCTAAAAAATATGGGATAAAAATTAAGAATATTTTATATTTGATTCGCCACAAAATCTGTCGTGATAGAAATTTATCATTTCTACGATATTTTCTATTTACATAAAACATAAAAAATTCAAAAACTCAGCTCCTTTCTCCAATTTTTTTTTTTTTTTTTTCATTCATGTGAAGTTGATTTTAATGGACTAAAAATACTCTTTCCATGAAAGAGAAAACAAATTTTTTTTAAAAAATATTTCACTAGGTTGAGCTTCTGTTGAATAGTTAAATAATATCTTTTCATAATAAGGAATAATTTATTATTTTGCAAAAATTAATAATACTAATAATATTATTTTTAGTGCCGGGTAATTACGTTTCTTAAATCTGATCAAATCAGAGCCAATAAATAGTGATCAAATTTAATAAATCTACGTAACTACACCACCCACAGTGAAAGGTTTTGGGTGCATTACGAGTAGGAACGTCAACCGGTCGAATTTGGAGTAAATTTGTAAAATCCAAAATCCGGACCTGATTTTCAAACTCGAAACCCGAATCCGAATCTGAATCTGATAGATTTAAAAAATCCATATCCAAACCCGAATCCGACAAAGAATCTGAAATCCGAACTCGAACCGGAACTTGAAAACCCGAGTGCGAAACAGTTATTTCTCTTTACAATATTTCAAAACATATTATATTAAATCTAAAATTTTAAAATACAATTTAAATATAACATCAAACATTCGGGTTTGGCTTCGGGTACAGTCAAAATTCATATTCGAATCTAAATTCATCGACTTTTTGCTTTTGATATCCATATTCGAAATTGTATCCGTTTAGTATCGAATAAATCAGCTCAGTTTGGATTCGAATTCGGATAAAATTTCGGATATCCGTACCCATTAGCATCCTTAATTATGGGGTACATCAAAATGTGCCCATAAAAAGTAGACACACCTACTAATTAAAAAGAAAAAGGAAAAGAAAAAAAACTCATTCCTTAGTGGGTCCCACGTATTCATTTCATCGCCCATTCTCATTCTCTCTTTCGCTCTCTATAATGACACATTTACATGCTGCCCCCTCATCTTCTTATAAATAACAAGAAGAGGAAAAAATGTTTGAATACGCCCTCAATTGTAGGTTCTGTTAATTTTGCCCCCTCAAATAGTTTCTTTCTGATTAACCCCTCAACTTTTGGGTTTTTCTTTAATGTAATTTTGGTGATCTTAGTCAAAATTATAAATAAATATTCGGCCTCTTATTAAAGAGAATATTTTGATTATAAGACTTGAAAATCTCCTTTAAATTTCCTAAACTTGTAATTTTTTTAAGTTAGAAACTTTACTATTAAATAAGATAAAAAAATAAAATTACATCTGATAATCATATAATAGTTAAGTATAATTTTTTGAACCACAAGATGAAAAAGTGATAATGAGCTTGACAAATTAAAATTTATTTTAAAAAAATAAAGGGATAACTTCAAATACCACCACTGTGGTTTCGTGCTTTTTCACACTTTAGTGCCCTGTGGTTTAAAACGTATCACTTTAGTTTCCCGTAGTTTGGTTATTCTCTTTTTTGTTATCTTTTCGTTAATTTTTTCGTTGAATTATACAGAAAAAACTTCAAATATCCCACCTATGCTTTATCGAATATTCATTTTACTATCCTGTAGTTTTAACTTTCTCATTAATTTAACGAAAAAATTAACGAAAAGATAACAAAAAGATAATAACCAAACCACAGGATACTAAAGTGATATGTTTTAAACTACAGGATACTAAAGTGAGAAAGCACGAAACCACAGGGGTGGTATTTGAAGTTATCCAAAAATAAATGTTGAGAGGTCTATTTCCAATTTGGCTATAGTAGAGGGGTCTCCACGCATATTTACCAAACCATAACAAAAATCTCTCTCTTGGATCGATCGAGATCCCAAATTCACAAATCCAAGTAGAACCCAACACCATTCTCTCTCTCTCTCTCAAATCCAAATCGAATTTTGTGCCCAATTGTTCGATCCTTCGTCCTCGAAAAACCCTAATTCGGAGCCGAAACCCTAGGGTTTCCGCCATGAAATTCCGCATCGGAGAGGGATCCAAGGCGAGGAGGATCCCGTTTTCGTTGCCCCGCAGGAAGAGAAACCCTAACAATGGCGGTGGGGAATTGGGATCCAATCGCAACTCCCTCGGATCCGATGCGGGGTTTATTAGGAACGTAGATTCGGGTATGTTTTTTTTTTTTTTTTGTGATTTAATTTTGTTTTTGTTGTTTTTTTTAGGGTTTTAAATTGTATCATGATTGTTTGATTTTGTTTTAGGGTTTTAAGATTGTTTGATTTTGTTTTAGGGTTTAATTTGATAGTAGGTTTCAACAATTAAGATATTTAATTAAGGTGAAAATGTATGGACAACCCCTCAACTATAGGCGATTCTGAAAAAGGCCCCTCAAGACTCTTCTACTTTTTTAAAATTGTGTAATTTTAATGAAGAAACGAGAGATTTTATCAAATTTAGTAATAATTTTATCAAATTTAATAACTTTAGTCACTGTTTAGCCAATAAAATTAGCTTAATTATTGGTTAACAACTAATAAAATTATTAAATTTGATAAGATTTTGGTAAAAATGTAAAAAACTATCTCAATCGTTGTCCATTTTGACCTGGCTATTTGATCTTTAAAATTTTTAATTTTATTGTCTAATTTTTTTTAATTTATTTAATTTGAGCTAGATAGTAAATTTTAACTTCAAAATTTGAATGCGTCGTTTATCTTTTTGGATTTAGTTAATTTATTTTTATTGAAATTCATTAAAACAAATAATGATTTAAATTTTACACGAAAAGAGCCATCAAATAATTTGTATTAAATAAATCAAAATGTTGAGTACTTAACTTAAAATTTTGAAAAATTAGATAATCAAATCGAAATGGTCTGTGGTTCAGATAATTTTTATACATTTTTACTTAA
Organism: Puya raimondii; assembly: GCA_016920855.1. Classification (NCBI taxonomy): domain Eukaryota; kingdom Viridiplantae; phylum Streptophyta; class Magnoliopsida; order Poales; family Bromeliaceae; genus Puya; species Puya raimondii. Next base: position 81,492,235 of record JABWPP010000049.1, read on the forward strand.
AATACATTTTTACCTAAATTTTTTTAACGTTACTAAATATAAAAAACTCATTTCAATCCCCAAAAAAAAGTTGAGGGGCTCATTTTAGAATCGCCTATAGTAGAGGTATATTTTTACCTTAATTGTATAATAAGGTAAATTGTCACACCATGTGGATTTGATTTGATTTTTTTTACTTTTTTTATCTCATTAAAAGAAAATGCTATTATTAACAAAGTTTATTTTGATGTGGATGAATTTTTTTTTTATCAGATTTAATCAATATTTATAATTATTAAATTTGATTAGATTTAATGAATATTGTGTGCAACCAAAATGTAAAGAGCTATGGATATTTTATGACAAAATGTATGTAAACTCCCTCCACTATAGGCGATTTAGAAAATAGGCTCTCCAAATTTACTTTTCTGGTTGGTATCTTATCAAATTTTATTCATTTATTTTTTAAATTGAATTGAAAATTTATCAAACATAATGAATTTATTGGGGATCAATTGTTAACTATTAAAACAATTTGTAATTTCATTGGCTGGCAAAACATTTAGAACAGTTAACTTTGACAAAATTTTCAATTTCATTGATTTTTTTTTAAAAAAAAATCTTTGAACAAAAAGAGTTGACTTGGTGAGAGAAATTTATAGGGTGCATTCATTGTATCATCTTGTGACTTTCATTTCTTTTCTCATACCAAAATTGTGAAGAACTATGAATATTTTGAATTGAACTTCATGATTTATTGACAAATTCACCCAAATTTTACCTTTTTTTAAGTAAAAAAAGTAATTTCCTAGATTTTGATAAGAATGTAGAGGCCAAATTGTTGCCATCTTTTTCTTAAAAAAAGATGCCGACTGTACCTAGCGCAATTGGCTAAGGGACTGTTTGGTTCCTCTGAAAAGTGTGGAAAAAAAACAATTTCAAGAAAAGAAAAATTTCATGAAAAACTCCTTTCCAATATTTTGCCCGTTTGGTTTGAAGGAAAATAATCATTTTTGAATTTTTTTTTTTCATATTTCATGGAAACTAGCATTTTCTTTTTTCGGATTTTTTTTAGAAAAATGAAAACACTAGTTTTCCATAAATATATATAAAAAATTTATAAAAGCTTATTTTTCTTAGAACCAAACAGATGGAAAACTGAAAATATAATTTTTCATGAAAAACTTCGTTCTTGGAAAAAATTTTCCCACACTTTTCGGAGAAACCAAATAGCCTTTGAGGGCTTGATGGTTGGTGCCCGAGGTTTCAAGTTCGATGCTTAGTTGCTTGACATTTCTAGCTAGATTCATTTCTAAAAATAAATGAAGCGAATAGCTTGCTACCTTTTTCTCAAAATTAAAAAAAATAAGAATTTAGATAGTTATATGATTCTGTGGCTTTTTTCTGAAGCAATTTCAGGTAAACTTAAGCTTTTGAAATGAGTCAAATTGGCTATTTTCTCTTTATTTACTATAACCAGGATTTTAATGGTTGTTGTTTAACAATGCATCAAACACATTTTGCCACCTCTAAATTTTTTCTTTAACTTTTCTTGTCTTTTCTTTTTTTTTTTTCTTGTTCATTTCCAATTTCTACTTTGTTGTGCTGGTTGTGACAAGGGCACACATAAAATTGATATTTTACGGGAATATATATGTACATAAATAATTTTGCAGGAATATATATATATATATATATATATATATATATATATATATATATATATATATATATATATATATATATATATATATATATATATATATATATATATAGAATGAGGCTACTATACTATCTATAGTACCGGGGCTCCCGGGTACTATAGTTACTTTTTCGATCTTAGGGTGTTCAAATCAACGATCCACACCGTTGAAACTGATTTAGGGTATGTGAAGTTCTTAGGAATAAAATTTTAGTTTTTTTCGATGTCGTTTACTTAGTAAATAAATTATGTCAAAATGAACGGTGGAAATTGAATAATCCTTAAAATTTGAGTATAGGAGTTTCAAATTCAAGATCAAGAATGTTGACCTTCATCTATGTAGTTTAAAGTATTTTCTATCAAAATTTGAATAAATTTAGATTCTTCTCCACCGTTAAACTACAAACTCGCCATAATAACCATTGAAATTTGACAATTTTGAAACGGTTTGATCACAAAGTAAACTACGTCGAAAAATTATAAAATTTTAATCCTAAGAACTTCAAATATTCTAGATCAGTTTCAACGGTGTGGATCGTTGATTTGAACACCCTAAGATCGAAAAAGTAACTATAGTACCGGAGTCCCGGTACTATAGATAGTATAGGAGACTAGCTCTATATATATATATGAAGAGTCCAGCTGGAAAGCTTCTAGAAGTAAACGGGAGAGTTTACTTTCGCGTCGTTTTTGACAATGGGAAATCTTAATTGACGATCTAAACTTTTAATTTTGATGTAGACTATTTAAACTCGTTAGATTTCAAATTTTATAACATTTGAGTAGTCTAAAAATTAACATTTTTTAATGGTTAATATACAGTGAATTTGATATCACTAGATCACTAGGCAAATAATATCCTAAAGTTGCGAAATACGAAACATAAGAAGCTCAGATAGCGTTGATCAAGTTTAACGACGTGGATCGTCAATTCAGATTCCTCATCGACTGAAACGACCCAGAAGTAAACCCGTACTTCCACAAGTATACCAGCCTAATTCTATATATATAGACTACATTTCTCTAATTTCAACATCAATCAATCCATACTTGTCACACTGAGTAATTCTTCTAAAGCCTATTATCTATAGTTCTAACTTATATAAATGATACATTATGTTTGGCAATAGGTAGTAAAGATGATGCTTTCTTCGAATCGAGGCCGTGGTTGGATTCAGATTGCGAAGATGATTTCTTCAGCGTAAATGGGGGTAAGGTTGCTTTAGCTCTTTCTTTTCGCTCAGTTTTCTGGAACAACTTCTCTATTCAAGCAGCAGAAGTAGCATACATCACAACCATGTCAGAACTCTCGGACTTTCAAAATAAGCTCTAATTTGACGCATATGCTTCAAACTCCGGTATGCATATTCGAAATAACACATTCCTGTTCCTCCAATTTCATTTTTAGACTTCACTCCTTCGCGAGGAAGCACTCCGAACCATCATTTCGCCGCCCCTCGACGGTCTCAGGCATACAAATCCTCCCCTCTGGGCTTTAGCCCTAACTCTCCGCCTGAATCTTCTCCGAATCATCAAAAACAGAGGCTCTCCGAACTTCTTCAAGAGAACCAAGAAGGCGAGGAGGATGCCAGCGTGAAAAACACCGTAAACAGGACGACCAAAAGCGGCGCGGAAATGGAAAACCTCAATCTCAACACCAACTCCGGTGCGAGTCGCGATGCGTCTCCGAACGTAGAAACGAAGCGTACGAAAGAGAGAGAGCTCAAGAGCATGCAGTGTTGCTTGCCGAACTTTGCGCGAAGCCTCAGCTCCAAGGAGAGGAGGAAGCCGAAAACGAGCCTTGCTCAGTGAAACGGCTTTTCGGCGCAGCTTGCTCCTGTGAAGTGCTTGTATGTTCATATCCTACATGGTTTTCGCAGATTCGCCGACGACAATGTACATGATACAGAGCCATTACACAACATTGTGTTCTTTGTTGAGATGTATAGGGCGAAATATGGTGGTGTTTTATTCGGCGTCAGCGCCGACGCGTCGGCGATTGATTCTTAAAATAACTGTTTGAGAGTGTTTGAGAGGTGTAACAGTTTAGCTTCTGAGAGGAAGTTCTAAGATTCCTGGAACTATTTAAGTGTAAGATTTGAAAAAATGTAAACAACAGTGAGATAAAATTTAAAGAATTATATGTTTTCAATGGGTGATTTATAATGGTTATTTGAAATTTAGATACAACTAGATTTATATTCCTGGTGTATCTATAATGAAGTAATTATGCTAAATAACATAAGGTCGAAAATTGGAGAAATTAATTATTCTTTACTGATCAATAACATTCAATTGACTAAAAGTATTAGTCAAATGGGTAAATTACACTTTTGGTCCTCAAACTTTAATTTGTTATAACTTTTTGCTTGAATTTTTTGAATTATTACAATTAAATTCCACAACCCAATTTAGCTGGTTAAATATTGATAAATTACTAATATATAAGTAATGTGGAAGTATTGTAATTAATGATGCGATAGTAATCAAAATATTATATCCCAACTAAATTAGAATGTTGGGACTTAATTGTAATAATTCAGAAAGTTGGAACCATAAATTGCAATAACTTAAAAGTTTGAGCACCAAAATGTTACCCATCTTATAGTTTGAGGTAATTTACACAAAAAGTTAATTATGTGATTAAGACCTCTTACAAATTATACTTGCACAAATGGACAAGTTGCATATAAGTCCTTAAAACTCTTGTAGTTTTAATTGTGGTCCTCAATCTTTCCAATAAATAATTCAACATTCTTAAATCACATAAGCATTTTATTATAGTTCATGAACCACTGATGAAAACATGCAAACAAAGATAAAGCTCAAAGAGAAGTACACATAAATAAACATAGTCTCATGTGTTTCTCAGAAATAAAACAACAACAACAACAACAACAACAACAACAACAGCAACAGCAACAGCAACACCAGCAATACCTTGCCCTCGCAGACGAGAACTCGATTCGGACTCGATGCGATTCGCGCTCGATGCAACACGTTCACGCTTTGATTGTCACGGTGCACAAGCACAGCCCGGACGGCTTAACCGTCGATACCCGCCATTCTGCTCCCGTCGGCGCATCCGGATCGTACATCAGCGTCTGGTATCCGGGCTCTTCCTCCAGTGAGAACAGCAGCAGTTTCCCGTCGAGAATGCCGAAGCGGAACCCTATCTTCGAGCTGCCCGTCAGGGGCACCGCAACCTTCCGCCACGAGCCGTCGGCCGGATCGAAGATCGACAGCTTCCTCTGATTCCGCCACTCCATGCAGAACAGCCTCTTTCCGAGGACCGCGTGCGCGGTGACCATCACGCACCCGTTCTTGATCTCGCACCAAGAGTGGTACGACGGGTCGTACACGTCGACGGAGCGGGAGTTGCCGATCGTGAAGCTGGAGCGGCCGCCCATCACGTAGAGCTTGTCCTCGAAGCCGCACGCGAAGCATCCGTAGCGGGGCCTCTTAAGGCTCTCAATGAGCCTCCACTCGTTTCGATCGGGATCGTACACCTCGGCACTCGACAAGCCGTCGCCGTCCGATCCGTAGCCGCCCACAGCGTACACCGCGCCGTTGACCTCGGCGCATGCAAAGTCGTAGCGCGCGATGTTCATCTTAGCAAGCATGCTCCATCTGTAACAACAAGTTCAGAGACTCGCAAACACAATTGAAGCTTTAAAAGATTCAAAGTTCGAAGAGCGAGTCAGCGAGTCATAAGGCAAAGTCGCACAATAAAATTATAAGTTTATCGGATTCAATGTGGTCCTCGCGTCAATTTGCAACTAAATATAGAAATTACTAGGGTAAAAACGTACATAACTTATCTGAATTATGGACCATTTTGAATCTACTATCCTACCATCCAAAATTTTAATTTTACTACCCAAAATTTGTTCGAGTTGAGTCATCCAACGGCATTTTATCTTCAAAATTTAAACTAATTTCTTACTTCAATAAATTTATAGTCGCGAGAATTGCATGAAGTGTACTAACTGAACCTGTAAAGATAAACGACAAATCAAAATGTAAAGTCAAAGTGCTGTTGACTGACTCAAATAAAACAAATTGAAAAATAGTAAAATCAAAATTTTGAATGGTCGGGTTGTCGATTCAAAATGGTCCATAATTCAGATAAGTTCTGTACATTTTTACCAATAAAGTAACCAATGAATAGTACATTAAAATACCGATAAAAAACGATACCTGTTGAGTCGCGAATCATATTGATAAACCTCGTCAGAAACATATTCTATCCCGTGATCAACCGAATACCCCGCCATCACCAAAAGCCTTCCGTCAAGAACGACTACTCCGAAACCGGCTTTCATCGGACCGGGCATCGGAGGAAGAGCAAACTGCTTTTTCCCGAAGCAGCTTAACAACTCCCAATGGCTCCCCTTCCCTTCTTCATCGCTTGTTAATATATATATCCACTCCTCTAACTTCGACGCCTCGTTTCTCACTATAACAAACTCCTTGCTTTGGATAAATGATCTCCAACTCTTGCACACAGTACCCATAGTCGGAAAATAGGATCTGGGTATCAAAGCAAGGCAATACTTTGCAACGTCGTCGGGTAAACCGGGTATTAAAGCCCGGTGAAACCCGTTTTCGGCTTCCGACGAAAGCCCTTCCGGGTTCAGCCCCGCAGAAGTTTCCGAGCCGAGGCTCATCTCTGATTCGGCGAACTGCTTCTTCGCAGCAACGAAACCGGGCATTGCGAAGCTTTGCGTTAGAAACATTCGATCGCTGTGGAAAGGATTTCGTTAAGCTCGCTTGTTAGCGTGCCTCCTCGACAACGGGGGAGAGTAACAGGAGTTCTCGGATATATTATATGTGGTGATGGGTCAAGTGGAACGATTCGTGGTACCCATCGTTTATAGGGATTTTCAGAGACAAGGGCTTGAACGATGCGGAAGTTTGGTTCTTGAACACCGATGATGCCGTCGATTTTGTTCTCGCTGTCTCAAATGCCATTCGAGAGCCGCACCTTTTGGAGCAAGCTTTGTCGATTGACCGCGAGAAGCCAATCTCCTTATTAATGTCGTCAAAGTCGTTCTTTCCAGCGACCATTTTCCGGAATCTACAAAGAATGCCAATGACATTATAAATTTAATCTCGCACGCGCGCAAGAGAGAGAGAGAGAGAGAGAGAGAGAGAGAGAGAGAGAGAGAGAGAGAGAGAGAGAGAGAGAGAGAGAGAGAGAGAGAGAGAGAGAGAGAGAGACTTACTGACAGCCACAGAAATGTGAATTATACTTAACCTCCAGTAGCCTCCATTTTCTGAATTTGAATCAACTGCAACAAACAAACATAAAAAATATAGTAAATAAGGTAACACATTATTATCCAGGTATCAGGGAACCGTTTAATGTGGTCGACAACTTCTAAGAATTGCAATACTTGAAAAGCATCCGATTCAGTGAAACATTAGAGTGAGAAAAAGTCGTGAAACTGTAAACTATCATTGTAACGTACGTCAAAGATAACATAGTTACTTGTAATGTCTATATATGAAGAAAACATAAAGTATCTGATTATGATTAATGATCAGATGAATTGCATGATCGAGATAACTACGAAGCCCCTATTTACCTTCGATTGGCTAAACATCCTTGCTTTTTTCAGTATGTAAACACTCGTATCTTCCCAATTATAGCGGCAAAGGAATCGGTGCCAATCCACTCCTAAAACGACACGAAACAAGTTGGAATGTAAAAGGTTTTGTGCAATTTAGAATATCTTTAGAATATCACAATGGAATATACTGAGCTGACTTTATTAAAGAAGAAAACAAATTCCTTGCTTTCATGAATGTTCTTTTATTGTTCAACTATTTTCTTACTTCTTAGTTTAGAAACTTTATTTCCATCTCTAGAGGGTCGATATCAAGTTAAAAACCAGATCAATTGAGCTCTCTCACACTTTAGTTGCACTCTTGACAACTCAAATTCCTGGGATATTTCTTGGATCGTACGTAATAATGATAATAATATGGCACTACTAACAACGACTATGCTCGCAAATCTATTGAAAGTAGTCGCTAATTTAAACAAAGAACTAATATCTAGAATTGAGCTAGAATACTTTTCGAGGTACCAAGTACTTGATACTTCCCCGTTGTTTCCAGTGACAGGGTATCTGAATCGACGATCGACGCCTTTAAACATAATCTATAGCTCGTGAAGTACCTAGGAACGAAATTTTTCGTGATTTTTTCAACATTATTTATCTAGTGATCAAGTTGTCCCAAATACACCTTATAGTTGTCGTCGAAAATGGTTAATTTTGAGACCACTTGGACAATAGATAAATAATGTCGAAAAATGATGAAATTTGGTTCCTAGGAAGTTCACAAGATATACATCATATTTAACAGTAGTGATCATTAATTCGGATGTCCCGTCATCAGAAACAACGTGGAAGTACGAAGGGCTCGGTACTTCCAAAAGTATTCCAGCTCAGCTTCTAATATCTAATATTAAGATTATGAACCAATTTTCTTAAGAGGAACATATATGAATTCTCATGGCATGCTACAAATTTAGATGATGAAGCCATATTTAGGTCAAAGATTAACTCGAGCATCGAAAAAACAGGTGACAAAGACTCCTAATCAATTAAAGCATCAAAGGAGAAATGGTTTCAAAAACTTCATGCAACCAACAACAACAGTTAGATCTACATAAATAAACTCCGAATGGCGAAATCATATAAGATTAAAACATAATATAACAAATACTACTACATCATCACTGCCAAAAATTAAATGGAAGGTTCATTAACACAATAGCATAGATATTTTTAAAAAGCTTGAGAACAATAGTAACCAAAAACCTTTAAAGTTAATTATAAGAGATCAGAGATCACCCATTAATGAAACAAATTTTTTTTTTCTTTCTAAATGGAGCTCATAGTAGCTAAAACAACTAAAGATCCCTTTTTTACATTGGAATCACAATTGGAAAAAAAAATAAAAAGAAAAAGAAAAATCAATCAAACATTACACTTTAAAGGGCACTTCACAAATCATCAAAAAAAAAAAAAAAAAATCAAAACTCATGAAAAAGAGGAGATAAAACACAACAGATCTACAGCATAAAGTTGAGATCTTTAGCTACCAACATAAAAAAGATCTGAACTTTCACGCAGATCAAGAGATTTGTAATGGGAAACCCCTAAAATTTGACTAAAAATGGCATGATTCGAAGTTGGTAACATGGAAAAGGGGGAAAATACCCTTAAAAAAAGAGCTTTTTTTTTGCAGAAACAAAATTTAATCTGCAGATGAGGAGCAATTAAAGGGAGAGAGAGAGAGAGAGAGAGAGAGAGGGAGAGGGGAAGAATATATACCTAAAATGGAAATTTTATCTAAGGAGCTCAAAATACCCAAAAATGGAGAGAGAGAGAGAGAGAGAGAGAGAGAGATTGGAGAGATAAAAGATGGTCGAAATTAAAGGAGAAAAGGAGAGAGGAAGTGGGTGAAAGGATAAAATGTAAAACATGCATAAAGGCCCCTCAACTATACGTTATTTTGAAACAGGTCCCTCAACTATTTATCTTTGCTTTTTGGGATTTGCACCCCAAAAACGTGAAAATTATTTTATTTTTTTTACGGTTTTTGTTTTTTGAATAAAAAAATTGTAAAATAAAAGCGTCACTTTTCTATAAAATCTGAAAAAAAAATTGAAAAAAATTATTTTTTCTAAAAATCAAACAGATAGAAAATATTTTTAGCTAGAAAATTATTTTCTGAAATATTTTTCGGAAAACCAAACACCCTTTAAAGTGATTTTCAATCAAAAAGTTTGACAATTTTATCAAATTTAATAGCTTTAAATACTTTCCTAAAAAAATTTGGAGTGATAAACTAAACATAGCTAATTTAGCTATTGAATTTTTTACTTAAATTTGAAGTTTAAAAATTCCGAATATTTAAATGACAAAATTACAATGTTTGTATGGTGGCTCTACAATCCATTAGTTGTTGTGTATTGTTTGTTCTATTTTCGTAAGCACTTTAGTCCCTAAATTATGACATTTGTCGCACTTCAGATGCTAAATTTGTATCTATTTGAATTTTTTTTTAAGTATTCAAAGAGACTGCGAAAGCGGATATTATATTATTTAAGAGATCACGACGAACTCTCTTTTTTTATTTTTTAAAATGCACTCACCTCGGATAACAATTACTGTACTACTCAATAGGTGTTTAATAAAAATTAACTTACTTTTAAAATAGTCAAAAGTTACTGCACATAATTAAATAAAATATATATATAAGGACCAAATTGTGACATCATTTGCCCAATTTATTTACCCAATCATTTGGAAAGACAAAATTAATAAAGTTACTTTTTTTTTTTGGCCCTTTTCAACATGAATAGTTTAAGGATAAGGATGGTGTCATGTTTTTCTAATAACAAGGGAAAATGCAGAGACCTCCAATGGTGGGGCCCATTTTCTTTTAGTGGTCATGAGTAGAAATGCTATCCAAGTTGTATCTGGTGAGGGTCACAACTGGGGATGTAAAAAGAGCAGATTCTGGGGCGGGAGGGGTCTCTGGCCTCTCATTCCATTATTCTTTTCCGATCGGAATTGATTCGAGGCTGATTAATTTTATTCTGATTTCTGAAGAAATTTCACATTTGGTTATGAAACTACGAAAGGCTATCCGGTTGTATCTGGCGAGAGGGTACAGCTGGGAATGTAAAATTAGCAGATTCTGGGTCTCTGGCCTCTTATTCCATTTTTTTCAGCGGGTCGGAATTGATCTGAGGCTGATTAATTTTTATTCTGATTTGCAGAAATTACACGTTTGGTTCTCAAACAATTAAATGCTATGCAATTTTTATTTGGTGAGGGTACAACCACGGATGTAAAAAGAGCGAATTCTAGAGCGGGAGGGGTCTCTGGCCTCTCATTCCATTTTCTTAGCGGGTCGAAAGTGATTTGAGGCTGGTTAGTTTTTATTCTGATTTTTGAAGAAATTTTGTTCTCAAATTTTAATTTATTGTAATATCTGGTTCAAACTTTTAGAATAGTTACTACAAAGTTGATGGTGCAATTTTAAATTGGCCTATAGTTGAGGGAGGTCTCCCTAATTTTTTTAGAAAAAATTATGGAGATGGTGCTTGTGTTGGTGTCTATAAGAGTTGACTTTTTTTTCATTGGTTGTTGCATTTCAATATTAGCTGAATTGAATTAGAAGAGGTCTTATTCTAGCATACCCATTTATTATGCTATAAAAAAAGTGATTGATTGATTTATACTTTTGAAAAGGATAGAGATTGGTGGATGTGAATGGGGGAAATAATTCCATGGTGGGAAATAATAATTCTTAATCTTCTAATAGACTACAGGGGTAGTAGGGGTGTCAACAAGCCGAACACGAGCGAGCTTGGTCGGCTCGTGTTCGACTCGTTTCATAATCAAGCCGAACACGAGCTGACTTATTTAAGTATCAAGTCAGAAAATTCGGCTCGTGTTTGGCTCGTTTATTAACGAGCCGAATACGAGCTGGCTCAGGAATAATAAATTAAAATGATTAGAAAGGATATATATATATATATATATATATATATATATATATATATATATATATATATATATATATATAAAATTAATTTATGAGGTCTTATCCATTAGATTTTGATCTAATGGTTGAAACTTTATATATAAATTAATTTTTTATAATTGAATTGGGCTTTAATTTAGGTTGGACTAAAAATTAAATAATAAAAAATTATATTTATATATAATTATTTATATATATATAAATTAATATAAATATTAAATATATATATTCGAGCTGTTATCGAGCCGAACACGAGCGAGCTGACCCCAGCTCGTGTTCGCCTCGTTTATTAAACGAGCTGAAAAATTCAGCTCGTGTTCGGCTCGTTTACTAAACGAGCGAGTCGATCTCGAGCTCATTTCGAGCCGAACACGAGCTGGCTCGCGAACAGCGAGCTTGATTGCCACCCCTAAGGGGTAGGGCTCATAGAAGGAGGGGAATCAGAGGTCTTATTTCCCTCTTATTTTCCAACCAAGAATTTAAAATAATCCAATATATAAAGCATAATAGAATTAAATCTTTTAATCTAGATACAATATTTTGGGCGGTGGTTAATGTTGGCTATTTATTATTGGGTTAAAATATGTCTAATTTTCTGCCCCGTGACAATAGGTCTAGAAGACTAATTAAGTTGAGTTGGGTGAGCCAAATAAATTGAGTGGGGCTGCGGCCTGCAAGAGACCTAACGGCAAAAGGCCTAATAATAGACCAAACATCCAGATGGGTTGAGTCAGGTCGAAATCCGTGAGCACTATGGCTGAGCCCTTAAGTGCGATAGATGCACCATTCCTATCAGCACGTGCTTTTGGGATAGTCAGTTAGCGCTTACGATCCAGAGTTAAGCCCAAGAGGTCAAGAGGATTAAAACGTGATAGGACTAGACTAGTTCTAGAAACGAGGCTTCACAGTTGGTATCAGAGCCAATCACCAGCTAAAAAGTGTGAGATGAGTTTCGTCTGAGTTAAGGTCATACAGTGAGTATAGTGTGGCTCTAGCTGACGGCCATTATGGTGAAGTGCAGCTTCGATTTGGGCACAATTTAAATTTGTATATAATTGAACTGTCAATATAACTCAAAATGTAAACAATCAAACAACCCCTAAAAATAATAAAGAATAATTCTGGAGTTGAAAATTATTTTGTCTTAAAAAACTCAAATCCAAAGCCAAAAAATCTAAATGTCAACTGCTAAACATGAAATGCAATAAATAATATTTGATACTAAATATTTTGTAAGTTAAAAATCTTATATTTTGATCGATTACTTAACCTTTCAACATTTTGGTTTTAGTACTCAACCAATCAATTTATTTAATTTAACTGATCTGATAACTTTTCAGATAAAAAAATTTAAGCTAAGTACTTGCTTAGTTCGCAAATTGCATAAAATATAGTAACTAAATCCATAAAGATAACCAACAAATTTAAATTTTGAAGTTAAAAAGTTATTGATTGGCTCAAATTAAAAAAATTAAAAAATTAGGTAGTAAAATCAAAATTCCTAAAAAGTCGATAGATTAAAATAGGCGGTAGCTGAAATAAGTTTTACATATTTTTACACTCATTATCTTTTTATGAAAACTATTTAGAATTTACAGTAAGGCCTCTAGAATTGAGGGCCTTTGAGTAGTTATTGTGTATTTTGGGGACATTTATGAAGTTTGTAGTGGTATACAAGTTTTTCTGTTTTTGTTAAGTTTACAGAAAAATATTAGTTATTTTAACAAGCTTTTCCTCATCTACCTCACTACTATTCAAAAATTTTAAATTTATTCTTAAATTATCAAAATATCTTTCTAAAATCTAATTGATTTAGTAAATTCTAAAAAAAATAGGGATATTAGAAATTTTTTTTAAAATCAACAAAGATATTTTAGTTCTCCAGAAATAAATAAGATATTTTTAAAGTTTTAAAGGGCATAATAGATATTATCCCTTATTTTAAAGGTTTTATAGGAATATAATACTAACCAGTCCACTTCGCATCTTGACTGTGACAGCCTTAGAATTTGAAATAGTTCTATACATAAGGGTGAAAATAGATTGGATATTATTTGATAATATTCGTATCCGTATTCGATAATATCCGGATCTGGATAGAAAATATCCGGACCGATCGGATATGGATACAAATATGGTTTTAGAGAGTTAAATTTTTCCGGATATCCGAAAAAAATAGATATGGATGTGGATATCCGACTTTTAGTATTATTATTTTTATATTTTTTTATATTTTTGGATCCGTCCGGCCTACCCAAATTCCTTTCCTCTAATTCATTACCAATAAAAAAACTAGAAGGATGATTAATATATATTGTGAAAAAATAAGATAATATTTTGTTATTTTATAATGAGTTATATATTAAAATTACATATTTTGTATACGAAGAAGTATAGTTAGGAAACAAGATAGAAAAATAAAGTAATTTCTTTTTGTGTATGTACATATATATTATACATATCCGATCCATATTCGGATCCAAAAAAATATATGACCATATTCGAATCCGTTTTTAGCGGATGTGGTAATAAAAATTTAGCATCTGACATATATTCATATCTGAATCCGTATCCGAAAAAAAATATGGATGCGAATATGGTTTCGTCAAATACCGACCATATCCGATCCGTTTTCACCCCTATATATACATGAGCTATAATAGGACTAAACGTTTTATCCCGACCATAACATTTTGAGCGGTGGCTAGATCAAAAAGATTAAGAGGATTAAGTGTATTACGACTAGAGTAGTTATAGAATAGGTAACCCCTTCGGAAGTGGGCTGTTACATTGATCCTCCGAATTTTGCTTTGGCGTGAAAATTTGACAAGGAACGATAAGCTTTATAGCAAAGTTGGCTAAGGACTTGATGGTAGAGCTGTCAACGAGCTGAATACGAGTGAATCGAGACCAGCCCAAGTTCAGCTCAATTCTTTATGAGCCGAACACGAGTTAAATTGCGAGTCGTTTTCGAGTTAGGCTTTTCGAGCTTGTCACGAACTCGAGCTGACTATGAGCCGGCTCAAATAAATTGCGAGCCGATCTTGAGTTGGGCTTTTCAAGCTTGTCACGAGCTCGAGCTGAACACGAGTCATTGCTGTTTCTAACCTTTTGAATGTTGGATCAAAGTGTCTTAAAAGTGGACAATTTTGGCTTAATATAGCCCCCTATTACATATTATCCAAGCTGTAAAAAAATTAATAAAATGGCCAAAAAGTTGGAAGCACTAAGAAGTTCGTCCTATCGAAAATTATTATCAAGTTGAAACTCTCTGATCACTAAGCAAATAATATCAAAAAATTATAAAGTTTGATTTTTATGTAGTTTCAATAATGTAGTTTCAATACAGTAGATCATTTTTAACAGAGCCAATCACCGCATTGAATATTCCATCATCGAAATAACTCGAAATCACGAAGACTCACATGCTTTCGAAAGTATTATAGCCGTACTCTCCCTCTCTCTCTCTCTCTCTCTCTCTATATATATATATATATATATATATATATATATATATATTATAATAATGGGGCAATTTCCTATATAACCCTATAAAGTTCGCTTATTTCATATATACCCCTCATAGAATCAGTTTTTTAAAATATCCTTGAAAAAAATCAAAATTTTTTCAATTCACCCTCAAAATAGGAGTATATAAGAAAGAAACGGAAACTTTTCAGGAATATATTGAAAATTAAAGAGTAAAAAAAAATATTACAAGTTTTCAAGGGCAAAAAAATAATTATCTCTATAATATATATATATATATATATATATATAATAAATTAGTAAAAATTGTATATAGATTCTAACTATATCAAGCTGAAAAATTTAACTCATACTCGCCTCATTTATTAAACGAGCGATTCGATTTTGAGCACATTCGCAAGCTGAATTGCCAACCTTACTTGCCGGCCGGCAATTAGGGTTCCGAGTTCGAAATCTGATTAATTATTTTATATTTTTAATTAAATTTAGTTCTTAGAAATGAATGAGTTCAGTGTCTTTGGATGGAGTTTGGAGTTTGTATCCTCTACGCCACATCAAAATATTGTTAACCCTCAACAAAGTCAAAACAAAATTTAAAAAAAAAAGAAAATCTCTTCGTTAGGTGTGAGATTTGGTCAAAATTAATTAAGGTAACATGATGTACTACATATAAACTATAATAAAAGGGATAATTGCCTATATGCCTAGGATGTCAATGGGTCGGGTTTGGATTGGATTTTCAAAAACCTGAACCCGAACCCGAACCTGACAACCAAATTGAAATCCGAATCCGGACCCAAACTCGGTGGGTTTTAAAAATCCGTACCCATACCCGACCTGATCAAAAACCCGAAACCCGAACCCGAAAATCCAAACCTGAAGTAATAATTTTTTTTACTATATTTCAAAATATACCGTTGGATGAAGATCCAACGGATAAAATTATTAGGCATTTTATATATTGTGTAAATAAATAAATAATATTTATATAATTTATTCGGGTTTGGGTTCGGGTTCGGGTTCGGATAGAGTACATACGAAATTCATGCCCGTACCTATACCCGTCGGGTTTTTATTTTCTATACCCATACCCGAATCCATATCCATTTAGTTCGGGTAAACCCGCTCCGTTCGGATTCGGATTCAGGTAATATTTCGGGTATCCATACCCATTGACATATATACCCCTCAAAACTTCGAAAATATTTCATTTACTCCTATTTTTTTTTCCTTTCCAATATACCCCTCATATATTCCTCCGTTATTTAAAAATACTCCTGCAGTTATCACCCGTTAAGTTAACTTAGATTAAACGTGAGTTAAATATATACTAGAGTTAAAAAAAATTAAAATATCTCTTTTGCCCTTAACTTAAGGGCAAATAAAAAATATTGGTGATGGTAGAAGGGTATATTTGAAAAGACTAAAAATCAAAATACTTCTTGTGCCCCTGACTTAAGGACAAATAAGAAAAGTCGGTGATGATATAATGGTATATTTGAAAGGGTAAAATAGTAATTTTACAGAGATAACAGCTATTGCTAACAGTTTATTAACAGAATTTAACTTTAGGGGTACATTTGAAATTGGTTGCAACGTGAAAAATGTATTTTTAATATTAGTATTCTAAGAAGGATAAATTAGAAAGACGAAAACTTTTCAGGGGTATATAAGTAATTTCCCCCTAAAATTATATATATAACGCATGAGCAACGCAAGGCGAATTAATAATTTAAAAAGGTAACAATTTTGCTAGACCCCCTTTAACTATGAGCGATTCTAAAATCGACCACTGAATTATTTGAATGAGAAATTTTTCTCAAAATTAGAGACTCGAATAAATCTATAATCTATAAAACACATCAACTCTAATAAAATTTGTAATGAAATCAAATGAACCTTTTGATTTATTTGATGCAAACAATTAAAATGTGAAGGAAAATACAAGGGCAAATTACAACATTAGTCCTCAAACTTTTATGAAATTTTATTTAATTCATTAGAGGCACTAGTTTAAATTAATCTTCTAATTCAATTATTAGGAATTGGCGTGACGATTCGTGCTACTCATTTCAACTTGCTATGTTATTTTAACATTATTATTATTCAACTATATTATTTTATAATTGTGATTTAATAAATAATTTAGCAGTAATCATGTCAAAATCTAATTAAGCTTTAGTTTCGTCGCGAGGGTGTACGAAGGATGATAGTTACAATAGCCAAGCAATTCAATTTTAGAGGATATGTTAAAATATTATATTTTATTAAATAAAAATATTGGCATACAAAATTTGAACACGAGTATAAAGCTTTAGTTGCGTTGTGAGTCTTATTCGCACTAATTCTAATTTATATATATATATATAGAGCTAGTCTCCTATACTATCTATAGTACCGGGGCTTCGGTACTATAGTTGCTTTTTCGATCTTAGGGTGTTCAAATCAACGATCCACACCGTTGAAACTGATCTAGGGTATTTGAAGTTCTTAGAAATAAAATTTTATATTTTTTCGATGTAGCTTACTTTGTGATCAAACCGTTTCAAAATTGTCAAATTTCAATAGTTATTATGGCGAGTTTGTAGTTTAACGGTGGAGAAGAATATAAATTTATTCAAATTTTGATAGAAAATACTTTAAACTATATAGATCAAGGTCAATATCCTTGATCTTGAATTCGAAAGTCCTATACTCAAATTTTAAGGATTATTCAATTTTTACCGTTCATTTTGACATGATTTATTTACTAAGTAAACGATATCGAAAAAAACTAAAATTTTATTCCTAAGAACTTCATATGCTCTAGATCAGTTTCAACGGTGTGGATCATTGATTTGGACACCCTAAGATCAAAAAAGTGACTATAGTACCGGAGCCCCGGTACTATAGATAGTATAGTAGCCTAATTATATATATATATATATATATATATATAGTAGGTTTTGTGTGCTATTAGGAGCACAGAGGCCTCCGTGTTCCTAAGTCGTTTTCGATTATGTAACTTTCGAATCGACGATCGGCTCCGTTAGATTTGATCTAGCGTATTTGAACTGTCTGAAAAATAAATTTTTCGATTTTTCGATATCATTTACCTAGTGATCGAAAGGACTCAAAATCAACGGTTGAAAATAAAAATCTCACAAAATGTTATGATGTAGCACTAAAATATTTAAAACAGAGATATTGATTTTATTGTAGATAGTATAAAAAATTTTCTATCAAAATTTCATCTGATTTGAACACTTTTACGCCGTTAAATTTGCAAACGGCATTACATCAACCATTAAAAATTATTAATTTTGAATCCTTTCGATCACTAAGTAAATGATATCGAAAAATCGCAAAATTTATTTTCTAGATAGTTCAAATACACTAGATCAAATCTAACTGAGCCGATCGTCGATTCGAAAGTTACATTATCGAAAACAGCTTAGGAGCACGGAGGCCTCCGTGCCCCTAATAACACACAAGTCCTACTCTCTCTCTCTCTCTCTATATATATATATATATATATATATATATATATATATATATATATATATATATATATATATATATATATATTAGTATATATTATTATATGAATAATATTCGAATATAAATGCAAATCATATTCGAATCTGAATTCATTTTAATATAATATGGTAACCAAAATCTAGCATCTGGCATATATCCGCATCCGAATATACATTTGGACAAAAATATGGATGCGAATATAATTTTACCAAAAATCTGATCGTATTTGATTGCGTTCATCCCTCTCAAGCAACACCTCCGATCAAAACTGTAGGTAAACTCTAAATCTCAAAACAACACATGAGATTAATTACGCATGTAGAATTAATCGGTGAGATAGGAAATTAAATTTAAACTTCAAAATGCGCAATATTTTGGTCATTAAATTTAAATTTTTATAATTTATGGTCCTAGCGTTCTAACTTATTGCTATCGTATCTCACAATTTAATTAAATTGATAAAACGATAATATATTGCTGATGTGACAGTATTATAATTAATGATGTGATTATGATTGATATGTCACATCACTCCTATATATTTATCAACAAGACACTAATATCCGATCAACTAAATTGCACTGTGTGAATTAATTTTAAAGAAAAAACTTTAAATACCACCCCTGTGGTTTCACACTTTCTCACTTCAGTATTCTGTGGTTTAAAGTGTATTACTTTAGTACCCTGTGGTTTTATTTTTCTCTTTTTCTTATTCATTTTGTTAATTTTTTCGTTAAATCAGTGAGAAAGTTAAAATCATAGAGTACTAAAATGAATATTCGATAAACCAGATGTGGGTTATCTGAAGTTTTTTCTATATGATTTTAAAAAAAAATTAATGAAAGGAATAAGAAAAGGAGAAAAACGAAATCACAGGGTACTAAAGTGATACACTTTAAACCACAGGGCACTAAAGTAAGAAAGTGCGAAACCATAGGGGTGGTATCTGAAGTTTTCTCTAATTTTAATAATGTAGGAAGTTTAAGTTTGAAATTAAAACAAATTAAAATATAATGACAAAAAGTGTAATTTAGCCATTTCTAAATGGACAATTGAGAGTCAAAAGGTAGATGCAAGTAAATGCTATAAATCTTCTACAATCTCACTTTATGGAATATCATATCTCACTAAGGCCAAGTGTTCATGTTCATGATAAAGTGAATCTTTTATTAGTGCACCTAGTAAGTAGAAAAATTGAATGGGCCTCATTAAATTACCACATTGAATTTGCCCATATATATTGGTGCATTTTGTTATATAAGTGCCTCTCTATTATTATGGAATATGCATGTATGATTGTGAGAGTTAACCATGGATGGAAGAAGTGTAGCAAATATCTTTGTATGCTTGTTGATGTTCTCTCTCACCATAGGTAGGTACTTCCTTTTTTTGGGTGGTAAGAGTGCTAACATTTTTACTTTGTCGGCTTGTAGTTCAGAAAGTTGCACTTAGGGATGTAAATAGATTCGGGTTGATAGAGATCCCGTCCTGAATGGATAAGTCAGGACCCAATTTTTTTTTTTTTATAAAAAAACTCGCCCCAAATTTGTCTAGTTCTGGGGGTTCTTCCCCTTGATCTGTGCCGATTCACCAAAATTTGTCAAAAATCCACTTCAGCCCCGACCCGCCTTGAATAGAGTGCTAAGTGGGTGTAAAAAATAGGATAAAATTCAACTCCTACCTTATCTGCCACACCTTGCTAAGAAAACGAGGCGGGAGGTGGGGGGCCTCTCCCACCCCTGGATTTGTCCGATTTGCATCTCTAGTCGCACTTAACTACCATATAGTTTTAATTTTGTTTTTACCTAAGGGTCTTCTATTTAATACAATAGCAAAGTAATACATTTGGGGAATCACAAAGTGGCGAAGTGGACACTAGAACCATCTAGCGGGTTGCAGAATAATTATCTTGATTATCAGTAAGTTTTGATGGAGTCATAGAGAAACAAAAGTAAAATCACATATATAATAGTTAAGTATAATTTTGTAAATAGTATGTGAACTAAATATACAGGTGTGTTTGTTCACTGAAAGTGGAGATAGGCAAAGTGGTTTTTGGCCATAAATGCCCCCTTCCGTTGTTTAATTTATCGTAACTTCTCATTTGGTCGAAACTCAAACTCTCCAAAATATCACCGAGGTCAATTACAAAAAAAAAAAAAGCGAGGAAAAAAATAAATTATCAACACATCTCTCACACCTCTAATTTTTACGTCATTTTCATTTACTATCAAATAAATAGTAGAACTAGAAAAACTTCAGTTCCACATGTAACTGTACAAATAAACAGTGAAAAGGAAGTAATTGCCACCAGAACTCTAGTTCATCTGAAAGTTTATTTCAATTTGAACTTCACTTTTGGTCAAACAAGCAGAGGCATTTTGATGTTTGTCCAGTTACTTTTCCATCTAACTATGTTTGGTTACCAAATGGTTTGTTGCAGAGACAGTGAAGGGTGGAGAAGTGGCATTTGTAAGGGGAATACATGTTGTTGCCAGTTATGTGGTAAAGAGACATTAGAATGAAAGGATCATTAATTGCCTAAGTTTGTTTCCCCTTTGTAGAGGAGGTTGCCCAATTAAATAACATCTATAAAACACTATTAATCTCCATAATCTTAATCCTACGTGGCATGCTCTCCTTAAGTTTTGCCCATGGGACCCATCTCCAGAGTCTTTTCCTTTTCCGCTTTGCTCTTCGTTCACTCCTTCATAGTGTGCCCGCTCGCCTTCCCCGTAACATCGTTGTCTCTTCAGCTTCTCCCCTCATTAAATGTTTAAATGTTACTCTCCAATCGTTCGTTCCTCCATAGTATGCCCGTTCGCCTTCCCCATAAAATTGTTGCCTCTTTGGCTTCCTACCTCATTAATTTCTACTTTCTACGAGTCGTTGCCTCATAATAAATGATGAAGAAGGAAGAATTTATTTCTTAAGTTTTTTTCTTTATTATACACTACTGTTCATAAATAAGTTATTTGAGTTGTATAAAAATTGACAAAGTAAAATTATCAAGAATACTGTTTAAATTATCATGTTGTATCAACAGAATAAACATAATATATAAGTTGTTGGCTCATGGATGTATGAAAATTGAGTCTTTACAATTTAGGTCGTTAAAACTAATTATTATTACTTTTAAAATTTATTTATATGGCTGTTATATACTTCTTACTACATTTCTTTCGGTTCCTTTCCATTCTGTACAATTTTATAATAGCATGACAATTTTGATGTCCATAAGTAAATGCAATAATAGTTGGTGTTTAATAGAGATTTGAGTTAGAAAAGAGAATAGGACATATAAATCTTTTTACATGATTAGTTAAATGTGAATTTGAGTCTCTTCAGTTTATCTTTTATTAACTTTTATACTTTCTTCACAACATTCTAAATATCTCTTCAGGATATCTATATAATCATTTTTCTACTCCCATACTTCGTACTTTTTTTTGTTTCTTACGTTGTTTTCTGTTAGATTATAATTTCATTCTAAAAAAAATTTCTGTGTTTTTCATATTATTAATTTTTTTTTCACGTTTTTATTTGTTTATTAAATTTGTAAATTTTTACTAAAATATTCTTACCCGCCGCATCGCGCGGGTCCCTACACTAGTAGTTAAATATTGGTTCATGTTCTCTCTCTCACAAATAGGTTGATACTTGCTTTTTGGGCGGTAAAAATGCTAACACATTTTTACTTTGTCGGATTGTAGTTCAAAAAGTTGCACTTAGGGATGCAAATGGATTCGTGTTGATAGAGATATCGCCCTGAATGAGGCAGTAAGTGAGAGCTAAAAATAAGAGAAAGAATAACTCGCCCTAAATCCATCCAATTCTTCTAAGAAATGGAGCGGGAGGCGGAAGACCCTTTCTCCCCTTTGATCCTCAAATATTTCCCAAAAATTCACTCCTATTCCGATCCGTTCCGAATGGAGCGATAAGTGGGGGTAAAAAATAAAATAAAATCCAACCTGCCTCTAGTCTGCCATGCCCCACTAAGAAACAAGAAGGGAAGGGCCCCCAAATCTGCCACGCCCCACTGAGAAAAAGGGATGAAAGGTGGGGGGCTCCTCCCGCCTCAGGATCTGCCTCGTTCGCATTTCTAGTTGCAATTAACTAGCATATAGTTTTATTTTCATTTCACCTAAGAGTCTTCCATTTAATGCAATATTTTTTTTTTAATTATCTTGATTATTAGTAGGTCCTTATGGAGTCACAGAGAAACAAAAGTAAAATCACATAATAGTTAAGTACAATTTTGTAAATAATAAGTGGAGTAAATATACGGGTGTATTTATTTCGCCAAAAGTGGAGAGGGGCAAAGTTATTTTTGGCTGTAAATGCTCACTTTCATTGTTTGATTCACTGTAACTTTAAAACTCAAACTCGATATCCAAAATGGCTCCGAGGTCAATTTCAAGAAAAGAAAAAAGTAAGAAAAAAAATATAAAATATTAATCCATCTCTCACACCTCTAAATTTTTACGTCACTTACTTCCTGCAAAATAAAAAGCAGAACTGAAATACTTCAATTCCACAGCTACTCAAATAAACAGCCGAAGGAAAATAATTTTAACCTAAACTCTAATAATTCTCCCCAAAATCTACTTCAATCTGAGCTTCACATTTGGTGAAACAAACAGACATTTTGAAGTTTATCCTCTTACTTTTGCATCTAACTATGTTTGGTAAACAAATGGTTTGTTGCAGAGACAGTGAAGGGTCAGGAAGTGGAGTGTGAGATGAGGCACAAATTAAACCCTGGGCTGTGCACACCCTTAACTTGCAATATGCTTTGCATGGGGAATAACTGTCTTGGTGGTTTTTGCAAGTGGGATGCATGCTGTTGCCAGTCATGTGGTAAAAAGACATTAGAATGAAAGGATTGTTAATTAATTGCCTAAGTTTTGCTTCCCTTTTGTAGGGGAGAGTACCCAATTAAGTAACCAAGTTAAATGTTGGTTCTTGGTGAGAAAGAAACCATATGCTTTTGTATTATGAATGTGTGAATTGATGGTGTAACAAATTTTCTCTCTCTCTCTCTCTTTCTGAAAGAACTGTCTGTTGATGAGAAAGAATTTTAAGCTTGATATGTTATGGACTTTGTAGTTCAGAAGGATTATAACAAGCCATCTAAGTGCAAAAAGGCTTAAAAGTAGAGAGATACAGCCGTACGACTCCATTAATCCAAACCTAACCGTAAAGAGCAAATAGAAGAAGTACTAATATGATGCCTCAATAGTCCCACATGGGATAATATGAGAGAGTGTGAGGGGTATGTATGTAACGGGCGCGTTACTAGACTAATAAGTCGAGTTATTCATTGGTATCAGAAATGATTCACCAGCCAAAAATATAAGATGAGTCTCACATTGTCTGGTGATTTTCGACTATATGTTTGATTAGGTTGAGAATGACGAGTCCCACGTTGGATAATGTGGGAAAGTGTGAAGGGCTTATGTATGACGAGCATATTAGAACTAATAACTGAGCTTAAGTATTTTATGCAAATTGATATGCTAACCACAAGATCAATTTAGTAGGAAATGAGCGAGCGCCTCGTGCATATGATGGAGATATGAAAAGACAAGGGGAACTAACAGGTGAGGTACGTAGGAGATGAATGATTAAATCTATTATATAATGCACAATTTAACCCCTCATATATCAAAGGTGGGGATCAAACTCATGACCTTACAAGCTGAAGAGGTTTAGAATTGGTTCGATACCATGTTACAAAAAAGAACGATTCAAAATTAGTGACTCTAATTAACTATTACTGGTGTTGGACTCAATATTTTTATCGGCTAATAAATCTATAAAACACATCACATTTTAAAAGTTGTAACGAAATTTAATGAATATATTGATTAACTTGATGCAAATCATTAAAATGTAATTAAAGATAAAGCAAGGGGAAAATCACACCATAAGGTATTGAACTTTTATGAAAATTTATTCGGGCTATTAAACTTTAATTTCTTTTGATTAAGGCACTGAGTTTAGACTTTTATTTTAATTGGATTACTGTTTGAATTTTGATTAATTTTTTAATACAATAACGATAATGGGATGCTTAATTTAGCTATCAAGAAATGGTCTTGATTGTGACTGGGCCCAATCAGTCTCACGTCACTTTGAACATGCCACGGTCCAACCAGACCTCCCACTATTTCAAACGTGACTCGGCCCAACTTGGCCTCCTACCACTAGAAGCGGCAATTCAGCTCGCTGTTCGTGAGCCAGCTCGTGTTCGGCTCAAAATGAGCTCGAGATCAAATTGCTCGTTTAGTAAACGAGCCGAGCACGAGCTGAATTTTTTAGCTCGCTCGTGCTCGGCTTGATAACAGCTCGAATAAATATATTTTATAATTATATAACTTATATAATTTATATTTATATATATAAATAAATAATTGTATATATAAAATATAAATTTTTATTATTTGAATTTTAGCCCAACTTAATTATAAAACGGCCCATTTATATATAAAGTTTTAACCATTAGATCAAAATCTAATGGGTAAGATCTCATAAATTTATTTTTTATTTATATTCTTTCTAAGCCTTTTAACTTTTTGTTCGTGAGTCAGTTCGTGTTTGGCTCGTTTCATAAAGGAGCCGAACACGAGTTGAATTTTTCAGCATAATACTTTAACGAGCCAGCTAGTGTTTGAGTACTCGTTGACATTCCTACCCACCATAGGGCAGGATGCTGGCCCCTTTAAGCCAACAATCCCCTCCAAATCGAACTCGTGACTTCTGACTCTAATACCACATGAAGGATTATTTGCGCTAACTATTAACCCCAAAAGCTCGAGCTGCTAGAAATACGCAACCAATTTATTTAAAACATACAGATACAGCGCCCACGGGTCTTGATTGTGACTCGGCCCAACCACCCTCACGCCATTTTGAACGTGAATCGGCCCAACCTGACCTCCCGTCATTTGGAACGTGACTCGGCCCAACCTGGCCTCCCGTCACAAGGTAAGATGCTGGCTCCTTTAAGCCAACAGATTATACCACATGAAATGTAAATTTCATATGAAACATTAATCGAAGGTTTTGCGGAAATTGATCATACAATGAAATAGCCTTTCAGGATATTTAGCAATACATCAGCATTCCATAAACTAAATAAAAATCGAGACTTAATTATAATAATCTAAAAAGTTTTGAGTCAGAACTTACAATAAAATAAAGTTCACGGACCAAAGGAGTAATTTAATGTTTAGCCATTTCTAAAAGAGAGAATTTTTTTTTTTCCTTTTTCTATTTTAATTGACGACTTAACTGAGAGTCAAAAGTAGATGCAAGTAAATGCAACAAATCTTCTATAATGTCACTATTGGCAAGTGTTCTTATTATTGCATAGGGCAGTGAATCTCTACTAATGCATCTAGTGAGTAGCAACATTAAATGCACCTCATTCAATTACCACATTGAATTTTCCCCACAATTAGAGCATTTTATTAATTAATATAGGGATAACTTCAAATACCACCCCTGTGATTTCGTGCTTTCTCACTTTAGTGCCCTGTGGTTTAAAACGTATCACTTTAGTACCCTGTGGTTTGGTTATTCTATTTTTTTGTTATCTTTTGCTAATTTTTTCGTTAAATTATACAGAAAAAACTTCAAATATCCCACCTATGGTTTATCGAATATTCACTTTACTATCCTGTAGTTTTAACTTTCTCATGAATTTAACGAAAAAATTAACGAAAAGATAACAAAAAGAGAATAACAAAACCACATAGTACTAAAGTGATACGTTTTAAACCACAGGGCACTAAAGTGAGAAAACACGAAACCACAGGGGTGGTATTTGAAGTTATCCCATTAATATATAAAGGGCTCTCCAAATGGTATGAAATATGTATAAGTGTGAGTGTTAATCATGGATATAAAAAGTGTAGCAATTATCTTTGTATGCTTGTTGTTGATGGTCTCTTACACCACTGGTAAGTATTTATTTGATCTCTAAAGGAGCCAATATATGCTTCATTTTTGGGCGGAAACATTGCAAATTGTTCTTCATAATTTTTTTTTAAAAAAATGATATTACTAGTGGTTATAGCACAGTTTCATTTTGCGAGACTGTGGTTCAAAAAGTTGCACCTAACTATTATTTAGTTTTATTCTTATTTTACCTACGGATCGATCTTCCGTTTAATCAAATAGCAAAGATGCTTTTTGAAAGGGTAAACTTCAAATTGCCCCCTTGTAGTTTAGCTTATTTTTATTTTGCTATCCTTCGGTTCAAAATTTTTTATTTCGCTCTTCTGTGGTTTAATTTTTATTTCACCAAAATATTTTATATGAAATAGGGTGGCAAACTAATTCTTTTTTTAAAAAAATCATAGGTTTGCAAAGTGAAAAATGCGCTTAACCACAGGGAAGCAAAGTGCAACTTTTGGAACCACGGGACGGTAAAATGAAAATGAGTTAAACTGCAAAGGAGCGAAGTGAAACCTTTTGTACCACAGGGTGACAAAACAAAGCCCGACGGATTTTGGGCCTGGGCCTGGGCCGGGGCCGGACTTTAATAGTTTAAAAGTGCATGTTAATTATAACAAGTCTTGCGCGTTTCAAAAATATGTGTTTTTTTTTTTTTTTGAAAAAAGGATAGCACGCTATCCGCTTCATTTATTGGAAAAATGAACTAAGCAACATGTGTGAGGCAACGAAGGCCTCGAAAAGGGTGTTAAAAAAAAAATCGTTTACAGATTACAGCTTGGCCGATTTACGGATAGAAGATGGCCCCACAACTTTATCAACTGTTTAGTCTTGTAAACTGCTAGGAGAGGGTCTGTTTGGGTATTTCTAAAAATTACACCATTCCTGACCTCCCACACGACTCACCAGCAGGCGACCAATCCGGTTAAGTTAGTATTCAAAGGCTGTGATCTATTCATAATTACCCATCTATTCCAGACTAAGTTCACATCATCACCCAAATCTTCAGACCGGATACTCTCCAAAGTCATCACCATCAGAAATCTGAGTGAAAACACGCTAAACTATATATGTGAGGGCATTTAATTTGAGATATACCCTAATATTATTTTTGCATCTAACTATATATATTCGCTACAAATGGTTTGTTGCATGCAGGGGCAGTGAAGGGTGGTATAGTGTGCGAGGTGCACAGGCAATGCGTGCCCTCAGTTTGCAATACGCATTGTAAGGCAAAAAACTGTCTGGGTGGTGTTTGTACTCCAGCTATTCTGGGTGGATGTTGTTGTCATAACTGTAGTAAAAAGACTCAGAATAATTAAAAAAGGATTATTAATTGCTTAATTAAGTTACTTCCTTGTATACTTTAAATACCACCTCTGTGGTTTCGTGCTTTCTCACTTTAGTACCCTGTGGTTTAAAACGTATCACTTTAGTATCTGTGGTTTGATTATTCTCTTTTTTGTTATCTTTTTATTAATTTTTTCGTTAAATTATACAGAAAAACTTCAAATATCCCACATATGGTTTATCGAATATTCACTTTACTATCCTATAGTTTTAACTTTCTCATTAATTTAACGAAAAAATTAACGAAAAGATAACAAAAAAAGAATAACCAAACCACAGAATACTAAAGTGATACGTTTTAAACCACAGGGCACTAAAGTGAGAAAGCACGAAACCACATAGATGATATTTGAAGTTATCCCTATATATATTGTTGTTGATTCTTGAATTTTACTATTATAATTAACTTGATTCTTTTGCAACAACAACAAATGTTATTACAATCGATAACTATCTAACGAGACCATTGCATGCAATAAATTTTGTGGCAATAAATGGTTAAATAATGTAATTTGTATTATTACAACAACACAAATTATTGTAATAAAGTGTGTACTGTAATAATTTTATTTTTAATGCAATCAGATTGATGTAATAGAATGAAATTGGTGTAGATTGATGTACTAATAGAATGATAATATATCAAGCCTGTACTGAAGCTTGATATATTATAGAGTACTTAGTATTTTAGGATGATTATGTGAAACAACCGTTGTACTCTAAAAGTTTAAGCGAACTCAGGACTTCCTGCTCTGATCGATACTATGTGAAACAACCGTTGTACTACTCTAAAAGCTTAAACTGTTAGAGAACGATGTTTATATATTTTTTATATTTAACACTGAAGGACATCTAAGAGAAAAATTTCTCAAAAATCGAGAGATAGATAAATCGAGAACTCTCAAAAATAGAGAGATTGATAAATTACAGACTTAGTATTTCAGGAGGATTATAATAGGTTAAGGGCCTGTTTGGATGCGCAGTAAAAAAACTCCATGGAGTTTAAATACCATGGTTTTGGCTTTGATGAAATGGAGGATCCTATAACTCTAAAAACATTCCACAGTTTTATTTTACAAGCTGTTTGGATACATACTATATAATTCCACAGGATTTCTGACTTAGTTCAAAAATTACTCATTATGGACTTTAAATTTAAATTATTAAATATTAAATGGCTTTAAATTAAAAAGTTAATATATTAAAGAGGTGAGGGCGGAGTGGAGGCGGCGGCCGAGCGGCGACGGCGACGGAGACGGTGGCCGAGGTGAGGGCGGAGTGGAGGCGGCGGCCGAGCGGCGACGGAGACGGTGGCCGAGGTGAGCGCGGCGTGGAGGCGGCGGCCGAGCGGCGACGGAGACGGTGGCCGAGGTGAGCGCGGCGTGGAGGCGGCGGCCGAGCGGCGACGGAGACGGTGGCCGAGGTGAGGGCGGCGTGGAGGCGGCGGCCGAGCGGCGACGGAGACGGTGGCCGAGGTGAGCGCGGCGTGGAGGCGGCGGCCGAGCGGCGACGGAGACGGTGGCCGAGGTGAGCGCGGCGTGGAGGCGGCGGCCGAGCGGCGACGGAGACGGTGGCCGAGGTGAGGGCGGAGTGGAGGCGACGGCCGAGCGGCGACGGAGACGGTGGCCGAGGTGAGCGCGGCGTGGAGGCGGCGGCCGAGCGGCGACGGAGATGGTGGCCGAGGTGAGCGCGGAGTGGAGGCGGCGGCCGAGCGGCGACGGAGACGGTGGCCGAGGTGAGCGCGGCGTGGAGGCGGCGGCCGAGCGGCGACAGAGACGGTGGCGAGGGTGGAGGGTGCAGCCGAGGTGAGCAGGGGGCGACTATGGGAGGGTTTGGAGAGGATGGAAATGGGGAGGATTAATTAGATCTGGTTTGGGAGAGGGAGAATGGAGTTTTTTTTTTAGGAGAAATTTTTGGATTTTATTTTTACCCTATTTTTTAGGGTATAGTTAAACTATACTCCAATAAGTTAGTGCATTTTATAGCATCCAAACACCCTATAGGAAAATATTTCTATACTCATAGCATAGTTAAACTATGCTCCAAAAAAAAGAGCATCCAAACAGGCCCTAAGTGGCAAAAATCATCAAAAATGCAGAGATATAGTTGCACGACTTCGTTAACCCAAACCCAGGCGATAAGGGGAGATAAAATCCTATTAAAAAATAACATTATACGGACACGTATTGTGACACTCGTATGATTTGAAATAGTCGTATATATAAAATATAATAGAACTAAAATCTTTTAATCGGACTTCAGTATTTTGGACGATGATTAGACTCAAGAGATCAAGAGGATAAAGCGTATTAGAACTAAAGTAATTCTAAAATAGGTGAGTGTCTGAAAAGTAAGGCGTCATACTTATTTTACGACGTTTGGAAAAAACATTCCCAAACATCTCCCACTATATAGCAAATACTGCCGTTTTAAATAACATAGCCATATGAATATCAAGATTTTTTCACCGGATAAATTGCGCTATTATTTTTATTTTCGTGATGCTTTGTATTATTTATTTCTCAACACTTTAAAGTGTCGGAATATATCTCACTGACGCACAGTAGCGGAGGTCGTCTTTGCTACATTTTTTTTCTTGATAAAAATTAATGCATGCACCATGTACATACATGCAAATTATGCACCACTCTCTTTTTCTCCAATATAAAGTATGAAAATTTAATTATAAAATAAATAAATTTTTTATATATTTGAATATTTTATAATTTATAATTTTTTAATTATAATATTATTATTTGGTGAAACTTATTTATCTAATTACCTGTTGTGTCTCTTTTATCTTTCTTTTCGAGCTCCGCCACTGCTGACACGTGATATAAGCGCTGGTATACGTACATTTACCGATTTTTTATTTACCAATGCTTAATTATAAATTTCTCATATGACAATAGACTAATCTCAAATGCTTTTAGGTACCGTTGATTACTGAAAAAAGTTTTCTTAAATATGTATGCTTTTTTATAGTGATCTTCGAAACTAAAGCTTAATGACCCAAATAAAAGAAGTACCAACCTTCGAAACGAAACGAAATAGAATCACATTCACGAGGAAAAAAAAAAAAAAAACAAAACCAAACAAAAAACAAAATAAAAAGGTAAAAATGAATGAAACTTAACTATCATTTATTTAGATTTAACTAGCTAACTTTTAAATATTTTTAATTTTAGGGACATTTTCAAAAACCACCCCTGTGGTTTCATGCTTTCTCACTTTAGTATCCTGTGGTTTAAAGTGTATCACTTTAGTGTCATGTGGTTTCGTTATTCTTTTTTGTTATCTTTTCGTTAGTTTTTTCGTTAAATTAGTAAGAAAGTTAAAACCACAGGATAGTAAAATGAATATTCGATAAACCATAAGTGTGGAGTATCTGGAGTTTTTTCTATATAATTTAACGAAAAAACTAACGAAAAATAACGAAAAAAAAGAATAACGAAACCACGGGACACTAAAGTGATACACTTTAAACCATAGGGTACTAAAGTGAGAAAGCACGAAACCACATGGGCGGTTTTTGAAGTTATCCCTTAATTTTACTATCTAATCTTTTAATTTATTTGATCTGAGTCAATTAGTGACTCTTTAACTTCAAAATTTTAGTGCCTCATTTATCTTCTTGTGTTTAGTTAGTACATTTTATATAATTTACGTAACTATAAATTTATTAAAATAAAAAATTAACTTAAATTTTATATTCAAGCCATCAAATTTCTTAAATTAAATAAATTAAAAATTAATCATTAAAGTTCAAATTATGAAAGATTAGATAGTTGAATTAAAATAGTTTATAGTTTAGATAAGTTTCATACGCTTTTAATTACCAAATAAAAACTCCATCATAGCCATCTAGCTAAAGGGCACATGACACTTTAATCCTCACATTTTAATTTTTTATAATTTTTAGGGAAAATTATTTTAATTTTTTATAATTTTTGGGAAAAACTTCAAATACCACCCCTATGATTTCGCACTTTCTCATTTTAGTACCCTGTGGTTTAAAGTGTATCACTTTAATACCCTGTGATTTTGTTTTTCTCTTTTTCTTATTCCTTTCGTTAATTTTTTCGTTAAATCATATAGAAAAAACTTCAGATAACCCACCTCTGGTTTATCGAATATTCATTTTAATACCCTGTGGTTTTAACTTTCTTACTGATTTAACGAAAAAATTAATAAAAAGAACAACGAAAAGAGAAAAATGAAACCATAAGGTACTAAAGTGATACACTTTAAACCACAGAGTATTAAAGTGAGAAAGTGCGAAACCACAGGGGTGGTATTTGAAGTTTTCCCTAATTTTTGGCTTAAACTTTTTAAATTGTTATAATTAAATCTCACAATCTAATTTTAGTTGGCTAAATATTGATAAATAATATAAAAGTAAAGTGGAAGTATTATAATTGATAATGCGATAATAATTAAGATATTGCATCACTTTTGGCAATTAAAGGCTGAATTACGCTTTTTGTCTTCAAACTTTAAGACATGCAATAATTTCTAATCCAAACTTTCTTTGCAATCCATCAAATTCTATAATCTAATCAAGTTGATTAATTAAACAGTAATAGATTGTGATGCGATAATAAAATGGTTGTGTTGTAACCGATGACATGACTGTGCCTAAGATGTCACGTTGCTACCACATCAACGATGCATCGGCATTCGATCGACTAAATT
The DNA here is from genome assembly GCA_016920855.1 of Puya raimondii. Taxonomy (NCBI): domain Eukaryota; kingdom Viridiplantae; phylum Streptophyta; class Magnoliopsida; order Poales; family Bromeliaceae; genus Puya; species Puya raimondii. The sequence goes on from JABWPP010000049.1 coordinate 81,524,504, forward strand.
AAGCAGTGAGATTTAATTGCAACAATTTCAAAAATTTGAGTCAGAAACTCTAATAGAACAAAGTTTAAGGACCAAAGGATTAGTAATTTAATATTTAGCAATTTTTAAATGAGCAAAGTTTATTTTTCTTTTTTTTTTTCTTTTTCTATTTTTAGTAACATAATTGAGAGTCAAAAAGTACTAGATGCAAGTAAATGACACAAATCTTCTATAATCTCACTTTATGAGATATCATATCTCCCCATAACCAAGTGTTCTTGTTATTGCATAGAACAATGAATCTCTATTAATGCATCTAGTGAGTAGCAACATTAAATGCACCTCATTGAATTACCACATTGAATTTTCCCCACACTTTTGAGCATTTTATTGATATATAAAGGGCTCTCCAAATGGTATGAAATTTGTATGAGTGTGAGTGTTAATTAACCATGGATAGTAGAAGTGTTGCAATTATCTTTGTGTGCTTGTTGTTGATGGTCTCTTCCACCACAGGTAAATATTAATTGGGTCTCTAATGGAGCCTATATATGCTTCATATTTGGGTGGTAGCATGAGTCCGGCTGGTATACTATCGATAGCACCAAGGGTTTGGTGTTATTGAGTTTTTCACCGTTAGATCTACCCTTTTGATTATTTTTACCCGTTAGATCATACTATTCAACCAACCATCCACTAAACATTAGGGGGCCCCCATCATCCTAACCGCACATTTCTCAATCCAAGGGCTAAAAAACTAATAGCATCAATAGCACCAAGCTATTGATAGTATTCTAGCCTAGTTCGTGGTAGCATTGCTAATTGTTCTTCATAAAATAAAAAAAAGAAGATATATATTACTAGTGGTTATAGCACAATTTTATTTTGCGAGACTCTGGCTCAAAAAGTTGCATCTAACTATCATATAGTTTTAACCTTATTTCACCTACGGATCGATCTTTCGTTTAATCGAATAGCAAAATAGGTGATGCTTTTTTGAAAACCATAGGTTGGTGAAGTACATATTACAATCGTTACGTGAAAACACGCGAAACCATACGAAAGCATTTAAAATTTAACCTATTATTTTGGGTAAACTTTAATTTTTTTGGCACTCCGTGGTTCAAAATTTGCACTTAACTATCCTCTAATTTTATCTCTATTTTTAGTCAAAAAAATCTACTATCAAATGCAATAACAAAGTAAAATTGTTTGGATAACCAAAGAATAAATAAGTGTAACGTTTTAAACCACAGGATGAAAAAGTAAAAATGAGCTAAACCTAGCTAGACCCAACAATCTCTACCCATACCCGCGGTTACCAGCAAATTTACGTGTATGGGCACTAATTTCTTTTACCCAAAAAACCGCGGGTAAAATAGATAGGTACTTGTTAAATTATGAGTATTTTGGACGACCCACAGGAACACGCGGGTAGCTATATATATATAAAATAAGTGAATTCTTATTTTGTTTTACCTATTTATAGCATCATAACCTTAATTTTTCTCAGTATTGTTTTAAGACTATATTATATATCTACTATATTTTAAACATGTTGTGACGTTTTAAACAGTAGATTGTGTTACATTTTTAAAAAAAATTATAGATTACTTTGTGTTTTAAAAGTATAAGAATAATATAAAAAAAAGCACCTTGCGGTAACTCGCATATCCACAACGGGTATGGATAAGAATGTTGTCTATCCAAAAATGACCTGCGGATATGATGACCTACCTGCGGATCGCCGAACCCGTCCATTTGCCAGGTCTAGCTAGCTAAACCGCAACAGCGGCGGCAAATGGAGTTTACCCTATTATATTATATATCATTATTTTTGCATCTAATTAAGTACTTATACTTGTTGTAATTAATTAAATAAATGGTTAATGAATTTGTTGCGCGCATATTGCAGGGACAGTGAAGGGTGGTAATAAACCATGCGAGATCACAATCAAATTGCGTCCTCGTGAGCCATGCATGCCCTCAGTTTGCAACAAGCGTTGCATCGGAAATAACTGTCTCGGTGGTGGTATCTGTGTCCCAACCATTTGGGGTGGTGGCCAATGTTGTTGCCGTAAATGTGGTAAAAAAATGACTTAAAAATAATTAAAAGAGACTATTAGTTGCTGCTTAATTAAGTTATAAGTTGCATGCTTGTAATGTCCCTTAATTTGTGGGAGAAAGAAATATATTAAATAAATGAGAAAGATATGCGACATCCCAATAGTCCCACATCGGATGGAAATGGACTTGTGATTGGATATAAGAGACCATAGACACTAGTAATAATAACCGGGCTTAAGTATTTTGGACCGGTGGTTTGAGCCCAACGAGTTATTATTATTAGTGAGCCGGGTCGTTACATTTGGTAGCCAGAATTGTGAGATGAGTCTTGGTTGAGCCAGTCAGGGTCGGAATGAGTTTCACATCGTGATCTTGGGCTGTGTGTGTTTAAACATTTTGGGCCGGTGGTTTGGGCCTAACGAGTTATTATTGCTAGTGGGCCGGGTTGTTACATATATATATATTGTTGTTGGTTCTTGATGACAATAATCCCTTTGGATTCTCTAAAAGCTTAAGTTTGTAGAGAACGGTGTTAAAATATTTTTGTCATTTAACGAAAAGAACCCTATGCTTTTGTTTTTTGTTTTGTTTTTTAAATTTTTTTTGAAGAAATTAAAAGCCATAGGCGTTTACGTATTGAAGCTTGATGCATTATAGAGTACTTAGTATTTCAGGAGGATTATAACAGAATATCTGAGAGGTAAAATTTTTCAAAAATTGAGAGATTGATACAGTTGTTACCCAAAAGCTGAATTACACTTTCGTCCTCAAATTTTGAGACGCGCTGATACGTACTTTGGTCCTCAAAATTTTATTTCTATAATTTCTGATCCAATTTCTCTAAATTTGTTATAATTCAATCCTGCAATCTAATTAATAAATGAGCCAAAGGCTGAATTACACTTTCATCGCGTGATACTTTGATCCTCAAAATTTAATTTACTGTAATTTGTGTTTCAATCTTTTTAAATTGTTATAATTCAATCCTACAATCTAATTAAGTTGATTGAATAGTAATGAATTATGATGTGACAATAATATGGCTACATATGTTGTCATCAATGATCGTGACAATGACTAAGATGTCACGTCGATACTACATCAACAACACATTAGCATTTGACCAGCTAAATTGAAAAATGAGCTAGAAATTATAACAAAGTAATATTTGGGGACCTTAATTAGTCATTTCTAAATGAGCAATTTTTTTTTTTTTCTATTTTTAATAAGAATATGATTGAGAGTCAAATGTAGATGTAAGTAAATACCACAAATCTTCTATATTCTCACTTCATTGAATATCAAATCTCATTATTATCAAGTGTTCTTGTTGCATTGAATAGTGAATCTCTAGTACTCTACCAAGTGAGTGGCAACATTAAATGTGCTCATTCAATCACCACATTGAATTTTCCCCACACTTAGGGCATTTTATTAATATATAAAGGGCTCTCCAAATGGTATGAAATATGTGTGAGTGTGAGTGTTACTTAACCATGGATAGAAGAAGTGTAGCAATTATCTTTGTATGCTTAATGTTGATTGGATCTTTCACCACTGGTAAATATTTATTGGGTCTCTATTGCTAATTATTGCTCTTCATAAAATTTTAAAAAAAATGATATTACTAATAGTTATAGCGAAGTTTCATTTTATGAGACTGCGGTTCAGAAAATTACACCTAACTATCATATAGTTTTATTCTTATTTCACTTATTGATCGATCTTCCGTTTAATCTAATAGCAAAGTGATGCTTCTTGAGAGGGTATACTTCAAATCGCTCCCCTGTATAGTTTATTTTTACTCTGTCACCCTTTGGTTCAAAAGTTTCACTTTGCTCCACTGTGGTTTAATTTTTATTTCACGAAAAAATTCCATATGAAATAGGGTAGCAAATTAATTTTTTTTAAAAAAATTATAGGGTTGCAAACTGAAAAATGCATCCAACCACAGGAAGAAAGTGCAACTTTTGGAACCACGGCATGATAAAGTGAAAATGAGTTAAACTGTAGGGTGATAAAGTGAAACCTTTAGAACCACGGAGGGGGGGGGGGGAATTACTTTATCCCTAGCACGCTTAATCCTCTTAATCTCTTAGAATTAACTACCGCCCAAAATGTTATAGCCGAGTTAAAATATTTCAATCATAGAGGTGTCACATTCCTCCCTTCTTTATGCTCTAACCTCCTCATTATGATCAAGCACAAACACCAGGCGATTACTCGTCTCGCTAGCTTTAGCCGTCCTTGCAGGGAGTCGTGTTCCACTCACCACGATCGTCAGCCGAGGAGTAGCGCTCTGCCGCTATATGACCCTAACTCGGTCAAATCACATCTCACACTTCTGACTAATGATAGAAATTGATACCAACTATGACATTCTACTTTCCAAAGGGTTATCCGTCCTAGAATTACTCCAACTGTAGCAAGCTTAACCCACTTAACCTCTCGAGCCTACCCACCGTCCAAAACACTATAGTCGGGCTAAAAGGTCCAGTCCAATTATATCTTATACATAAGACTTCTGCAAATCCTAGAGGTGTCAAAGTGAAAACATACTGAAGTACTATATCTATATATGAGGGCATTTTGAGATTTACCCTAGTATTATTTTTTTGTATCTAACTATACTTATTTGCTACAAATGTTTTGCAGGAGTGACATTGAAGGGTTATAAAGTATGTGATATGCAGCCTGGATGCAAGCCCTCAGTTTGCAATATAAATTGCATTGCAAAAAAATGTCTTGGTGGCACTTGTGTCCCAGTAATTCGGGCTGGATGCTGTTGTCATAACTGTGGTAATAAGACTCAGAATAATTAAAAAAATGACTATTAATTGTTGCTTGTATCCCTTAATTTGTGGGAGAAAGAAACAAATTGATTAAATAAGAAAGATATATAGAAAAACCTGGCCCAATGGATGTTTTAGTTGATGGAATTGTCGGATCGTTGGCGCTAACCATTAATCCCAAAAGCTCGAGCAGTTAGAAATACGCAACCAATTCACTTAAAGCGTACAGATACAGCGCCTCCAGCACCTGCACATATTCGCAGCATGCGGGAATCGAACCCGTGACCTCGGCTCTGATACCACTTGTAGGATAGTTAGCGCTAACCATTAATCCCAAAAGCTCGAGCTGTTAGAAATACGCAACCAATTCACTTAAAGCGTACAGATACAGCGCCCACCGGTCTCGATTGTGACTTGGCCCCACCAGCCTCACGCCACTTCGAACATGACTCGGCCCACCCAGCCTCACGCCATTTCGAACATGACTCGGTCCAACATGACCTCCCGCCATAGGGCAGGATACTGACCTATTTAAGCCAATAGGAATATATGATATCTCTTCTTCTTCCTCTCTCTTTTTCTCTCGCGCTTTCTTTCTATGAAATAACTGTGTTGAGATAAGAAAGAATCCTATGCTTTTTTTTTTTTTTTTTTTAGAAATTAAAAGCCCGTAGGCAAATATATCGAAGCTTGATGCAGTACAGAGTACTTAGTATTTCAGGAGAATTATAACGGAATATCTGAGAGGCAAAATTTTTCAAAAAATCGAGAGATTGATACAGTTGTTCCTCTCTCTCTCTCTCTCTCTCTCTCTCTCTCAGAGGAAAAGCCAGTGGGAAATATTGAAGCTTGATACATTACGGACTCAGTGTTTCAGAAGGAATATAATAGGCTATATATCTTGTACCAATAGTTTTAATTAATTATTATAATAGTTCTAAACTGTCGAAATATCGCTTGCTTCAAATTAAACCTTTTTTTTAAAAAAAAAAACCACCACATTCCTCTACCAAA
>JABWPP010000049.1:82922855-82985355 GCA_016920855.1 Puya raimondii
CCCCCCCCCCCCCCCCCCCCCCCCCCCCCCCCCCCCCCCCCCCCCCCCCCCCCACCCCCCCCCCCCCCCCCCCCCCCCCCCCCCCCCCCCCCCCCCCCCCCCCCCCCCCCCCCCCCCCCCCCCCCCCCCCCCCCCCCCCACCCCCCCCCCCCCCCCCCCCCCCCCCCCCCCCCCCCCCCCCCCCCCCCCCCCCCCCCCCCCCCCCCCCCCCCCCCCCCCCCCCCCCCCCCCCCCCCCCCCCCCCCCCCCCCCCCCCCCCCCCCCCCCCCCCCCCCCACCCCCCCCCCCCCCCCCCCCCCCCCCCCCCCCCCCCCCCCCCCCCCCCCCCCCCCCCCCCCCCCCCCCCCCCCCCCCCCCCCCCCCCCCCCCCCCCCCCCCCCCCCCCCCCCACCCCCCCCCCCCCCCCCCCCCCCCCCCCCCCCCCCCCCCCCCCCCCCCCCCCCCCCCCCCCCCCCCCCCCCCCCCCCCCCCCCACCCCCCCCCCCCCCCCCCCCCCCCCCCCCCCCCCCCCCCCACCCCCCCCCCCACCCCCCCCCCCCCCCCCCCCCCCCCCCCCCCCCCCCCCCCCCCCCCCCCCCCCCCCCCCCCCCCCCCCCCCCCCCCCCCCCCCCCCCCCACCCCCCCCCCCCCCCCCCCCCCCCCCCCCCCCCCCCCCCCCCCCCCCCCCCCCCCCCCCCCCCCCCCCCCCCCCCCCACCCCCCCCCCCCCCCCCCCCCCCCCCCCCCCCCCCCCCCCCCCCCCCCCCCCCCCCCACACACCCCCCCCCCCACCCCCCCCCCCCCCCCCCCCCCCCCGCCCCCCCCCCCCCCCCCCCCCCCCCCCCCCCCCCCCCCCCCCCCCCCCCCCCCCCCCCCCCCCCCCCCCCCCCCCCCCCCCCCCCCCCCCCCCCCCCCCCCCCCCCCCCCCCCCCCCCCCCCCCCCCACCCCCCCCCCCCCCCCCCCCCCCCCCCCCCCCCCCCCCCCCCCCCCCCCCCCCCCCCCCCCCCCCCCCCCCCCCCCCCCCCCCCCCCCCCCCCCCCCCCCCCCCCCCCCCCCCCCCCCCCCCCCCCCCCCCCCCCCCCCCCCCCCCCCCCCCCCCCCCCCCCCCCCCCCCCCCCCCCCCCCCCCCCCCCCCCCCCCCCCCCCCCCCCCCCCCCCCCCCCCCCCCCCCCCCCCCCCCCCCCCCCCCCCCCCCCCCCCCCCCCCCCCCCCCCCCCCCCCCCCCCCCCCCCCCCCCCCCCCCCCCCCCCCCCCCCCCCCCCCCCCCCCCCCCCCCCATGTAGATCATTCTACCTTGCTACCAACTGTGGACAGCTCCAATACCCCAGGATTTACAAGAAAAAAATGATCAAATCCTCCCCAGTACTCAGCTGCAAGATTCGGATCGAGAAAAGAGGGTCCAAAACATCAATTTCCAAGATTTCAGCATCAAGGACTATATTGCTCCAATTACTCTATAAGCAGCATAACTAACTTGTAAATCCAGTAGAAAAAGCTCCAAATCAACCAAGTGAGAAGGGAAAACTAACTAAAATCCGACAATATCACTGCTAGAAGGAAAATCTAGAAATCAAAGAAAATCCAACAAAAAATCCAATTTTAGCTCAACAGTCACTTTTACTCCAATTTAAAGCTACAAACCTGAAATTTAGATGAAAAACATGCTCCACAAGTTCTCCTCCAACATCAAGATCACGAATTAGGCCCACAGCAGCAGTTGGAAACCTCAATTCCACCCAAAACACCAAGTTACTACTGCTGCTGCTGCTGCTCTTGCTACTGCTACTGTACATGTAGGAAGGAAGGGAGGTTTGGAGGGATTTGAGGAGGAAAAAGCTGTGGGTTTAGAGTTCACAGTGAAGGAGAAGTAAAAAAGAGTCACCTGGGGATCGTCCACAATGTACTTATAGAGGCATAGGTGAGGTAAAATGAGCCCAAAGAAAATTAGAAGCTAACCTGTCCACTTCAGAAAATCTGGGTTTCGGGCGCCCTAATCCGACTTTTGGGCGCAATCTGCCTAAAACACAGTTCAAATCCAGAATCGGGCTCACTGCAAGAGGATCCGAAAGCTTATCCTACGCCCGTATTGTAGTACCCCTGGGGCCTAACTGACGGAATGACTGCAGTATCCTAGACTGTTCGACACTTCTGGAGAAGGTCGAGACAAGTCGGAGTCGTTTCGGCGCCAAATAGACGCGAAAACGGACTCGGAGCACTGAAGTAAGCCAAAACTGAAGTTTTGGGCGTATGGACTTTAGGGCGCCCGGAAGTTGTGTTTTGGGCGCCCAGATGTTGAGTGCTCGTTTTCTGAAAACTGCAAGTCATTTCGGATCCAAGATCGGGCGCCCGAAAAGTGGATCCGAAAATCTACCTCGTGAGTATCGATCCGTTTGACATGTGTTGGTTGGTAGGTGAGTTCCGCCGGACCAGGTTAGGGCGCACCGGACCGCGGCGGAGAGTCCGAAGTGCTGGACTTGTGCAGGCTGAAGAACCCGGCGCCCATTTCTTGGGTTTCGGGCGCCCGAAAGTTGGCTTTCCTGCTGAGGGACATGTTAGCAGCAATTCTGTTCTAGAGGCTTATTGCACCGAAACGCTTTGTCTATAAAAGTGGTGGACGACCTCCCCTGAGGCTTTTTCTCCCCTCTTCATGGTGAACTTGGATTTTGCAAGGAAAGCCCTCCAATTCCTCCCAAATTCTACCTTTCTCCATTGAAGACCTTGAATTCCTGCAGAAACTGCAACGTCGACCTGTGGTGTTCTTGCTCGTGTACAATGTGGGAGTGTCCAAATCCCACGAATCCTGATTTGTTGGATATAGGACTCGTAGAGGAAGACGTGGAATTCTTTCAATCGCAATTTTGACATGTATGTAAGCTACAGTTGCTGTTTTACTGGACCCCTTGTGTTCTTGAGCTGAAACTTGGGTTTTCCTTTGATCTTATGGATCCAAATCTCTTAGGAGCTGGAATTTCGAAGTGAAGATTGGTCCTTCCTTATTCCTTGCTGGTTTGGAGGTTCCTTCCACCTGATTTGAGGATTTAAAGGTGAGTTCTAGCTCAGATTTTGATAATTAGCTTAAGTGCTGAAATTTTGGGTCATTTGATGGATTTCTTGGAATTTTGAATCCAGATCTTTGTGAGAATCTTTGGAGAGGTTTTGGATTGTTCCATCACTATTTTTGAGAGGTTTGTGACCCTTTTCCATGGGCTAGATTCGTTGGAATTCCAGAATTCACGCTTATTGTGCTGTTTGCTTAGTTGCTGGAACTTCTTGATGCATGTGCAGGAGGGTCCAGAAGTGGATACGAATCAGTGTGAGGACCTTTTGGACATCGAGTCGAGCTCCACTTTAGCTGAAATTTGGAGGGTTTGTTCTTGAACCCCTGCTGGTGAGTTGGGCAAAGTTTCACTGCATTTCGACTTCAGATTTGGATTTTATCGTATGTTGAATCCATATTGGTCGTGCTGCCAGGCTGCAGTTCTGGGCTGATGTTCTGGGCGCCCAGAACTTGAGCAGGTGGGTCCGAATCTCGAGGTTGCAGATTTGAGCTCGATTTCAGCCGGTGTTGTTTGGAAGCCTTCCACTCGACTCCTAGCCCTTGTTGGATAGCGTTTGAGGTGGGTTAATGTTACCGAAATCGCCGGATTTCCTCCTAAGTTGTAGAGAGTGCAGCATGCTGTTTTATTATCTGTTTAATCATGTTAGTAGCTCGAATTCATGAATTTACATGTATTATTATGAAATCTGAATTTGGAGTATAAATTGATAATTTATAGACATGACTTTACAGGCTGAATTGGGAATTGACTTAGGAGAAAACTCGCGAACATACAACCGTCACTTTTCGAACTATTATCAGATTTAGCTCTAGGAGCCGTTTTGTCACGCCCCGGGCCCTCGTGGGAGCCTACCAGGCACGTGCACAGACCCGCCGTGTACCTCAAACAACACAGTGTACACAAGGCGTCTATGCTAACAATTAATCAAGTAGAAAGAGGAATACATCCTAACAAGGTAATCAGAGCGAGAGCATATGTCTATAACTAAAATAGAATCAACACAACTAAAATCTCAAGATATACAATAACATTATACATCTTATCGACTAGTAGATCAATCAACCATCAACAAAACTATACATCTTTCATTCAAAATACGATGAAAGGAAACCCATGGTATGCCTACAATAACAACACCGTAGAGGCTCTAGCTAGCTGCTAACCCCTCGCCGCGATCCCAAGCCTCTCCTGCTGCGGAAGGCTCTGAAATAAAAATAACAAACCCCAGGGGGATGAAAACTATTATTCAATAGTTCCCAGTGGGTAAGCCGCCGAGAGTGGCGAATTACACCGCTAGGTCAACTGAGGCAAGATAGTTTAAACTGAAACATAAAGCATAAAAATATTAAATGCTAACAGATAGTTCTACAACTATCATGCCTCCAATGACTAAACCATCTACATGAACATGAACATGCTCTATTGTCATATGCTCGACAATTAATTTCATGGTTTACATGCATGTCAAATTAATGCCATGATCAATTACATATGTCCTAATGTCATAACTCACTATATGTCAAGTTTTACTATTACATGTATGACTTGTCTCCAACTACAAGTATGTAATGTATATCCAATTTTCTACTACATGTATGAACTATATAACTTGTTCCCAACAATATGAATGTTATGTTCACTACATGTAATGCCACAAAGTCACCACCCAATACTATGTCCATACACTACATGTATATGCATCAATTAATTAGGGTGTCAAATGTCACGTTCCGGTTAAAATAACCTCTTTCTATATGAAAGTTCATCTTTACATAAAACCATAACTGTGTAGTCATAAAATAATACAATAGCGGGATGTTCATCTTGTGCCGAGCCTAATGGCTCCGTGGTAGTCAACACCTCACGCTTCGGTGAGCCTTACCCACGGCGGTTCCATTTCGGCGCTCTCTCTAACACACGGGCGAAACAACTGTCTCGAGGCCAACTCCGGAGTGCCGGCTTGTAGGGAGCGACCCTCACAAGCATGTGTGAATAAGCATAGTGGCCAACAAGCAACAATCAACCATAATAATATCATATGTTTAATTTCACATTATGTCCAAACATGTCATATTATGTTTACTACATTCAATAGCCAATATGCTAAATGTCAACAATATCATATTGTTCTCAAATTGTCCTTTGGTATGTCCCTACCAATATACACATGTCTCTAACATGTAAATGCTCATTTCTCAGTTTACTAAGTTCATAAACCATGCATTATCCCAATGCCATGTCCAATGCATTATGCTAATGCTATAACCAACACCTTTCAATACCAAAACCGATGTATTCAACAAATGCTATGCATTATTCCAATGCTACAATTCATGCATTCTACAATGCCATGACAATACATTCTACGATGCCAACAAGACCATGCCATGCATAAGCTACAACAACCTCTACTACATAGAGTATAAAGCTATCATGCTTAACCAATTATAATTATCAAATGCAAATAGAATTCCCTTTCCTCATGTCTTAAACATGGAATCAATCCACGACCAAAAGGTCGAGCCCAATGCCAACACTGCCCATCACAATTGCTCACCTAGTTGAGGTGCAACATACACTTGTCATATCCTCTCTTTTCTCTATACAAGCATACTCTAGTATGTAAGAGAGTTCACTAGTCCACCACTCAAGTAGTGTCTTATATGATGCTCATCTCTAGCATGCATAACATACTTAGCATTTCCTAATGCATCATTACACTAATAGTGCAAATACTCTAGCATGCATAATATTCTCATAATGCCATACTATATGAAATATGCATTTTTCATAAACAACTAGCATGTCTCATGCAATCACAATTATCATCATGCCATAATTATCATATTTATGCATCTAATCAATCCTATAACAAGATAGGAGACATAGGGGGAGTTCACCCATTTCGGTGAGGTCAGACCCACCGGATACCCGTCGAAACCTCGCAGTACTTCGAAACGAAGTTGTCCCTCGAGCTTCTCATACCCTAAGATAATTTTCCAAGGGGTTAGGGGCATCGAACAAGCAAATTCGAAAACCACCAAAAATCAATGAGGTAAATGGGTGGAAATTACCTTGAGCAAGTAAAACTTGTTCTAAGTCCCATTGGAGGTTAGAGATCTTCCAATCTAACCTACAACAACATTCTACACCCATCAATTCCACCTCAAGGGTTCACAATCACAAAACCCTAAACAAAACCCTAATTTCCAAGAAACTAGGTTTACATGCTAATCACAAGCAAAAATCACAAATAGAGGTTGTAAAAGGGTTTACTAACCTCAAATCAAGCTTCCAACCGGGCTTACACAAGCTAGGGTTGAAGCTAGGCCCACTAACAAACTCCTCTCCTCAGCCCCGAGCTCCCCACAAGGCCTAGAAGCACTCCTCCATGGAGAAAATGGAGGAAAAGAGATCAAAACATGATCTAGAGAGGTTGGAGAAGAGAAAAATCTAGAGAGAGAGAGAGAGAAAACCCACCTTCTTCATCTCCCAAGCCTCAGCCAACAATGGCTGAGAAAGAGGGTGAAAGGGTACTTAAACCCAATGCACAAAATCCACTTAGGCCCCTCAAAGAGCCAAAATTGCAAAACTGCTCAAAATGCAATTTCTGCATTGTATACCGGTATGCGTATGGGCATACCGGTATCCAACCAAAAATCCCGCAACCCGAGCCTCGGCCAAGCAGTCTGCGCAAAGGGATTCCGGTATGCCTAGACCAGATACCGGTATACAGCGCATTCCGGTATCCGCTGCCGCATTCCGCAGAAGCCGAGAGCTGCGCACAACCAGTCTTCACTGGATTCCGGTATACCTAAACCAGATACCGGTATGCAAAGCAAAATCTGCACTTTTGCAGATTTCGACTTCCGGAGTCCGTTTTCGCACTTTCTAAGTCCCGAAAATACTCCGAAGCTCACCAAACTCAACTCAAAACTCCAGAATAGTATAAGCCACTATTCTCTCACTAGAACTCCGCAATTTGCTAAAGTTCAGTGTACTACACGTTTCTGTTCTTGTATCACCGCTTTTAGTGCGAGGTGGATACTTAGTTCGTTGTAGGACGAGTTTACGCTCGTGCTGGGATGCCGAGCTTGTATTTACAACAGGGTTAGGCTGTTTTGTATTTCCGGGTGCCGTCGGGATTGACGGTGGACCCAGACTCTTGTTTTAGCTTCTGTTTGTGCTGAGAGCACGTGAGCTTGGAGTCTTTGACCCATTTGACCCCTTTCCATTTGATTATAGCCTGCCGGAGCCTGAGTGTGCTCGACAGAGATACGCGTACTAACTCGGTTGGGTAGCTCCCCCGAGTGCCGCTCCGGAGTGAGGCCTCTTTTGCGTTGCTGTCGCTACAGATTAGTTGGATCTGGTATTTGGACCGGCTACCCTTTTTGGTAGTGTGCGGAGTGGCTAGGCAGTTGGCTGGACGAGCCTATTTGGGCGGTTCCGATAGATTGGGTCGGGGGTGACTTTTCACTTTGGTGATGCTTACTTGAGAGTTTGACTTGGATAGTGGTAGGGTAGTGGCATTACAGCTGGAGAGTTTATTCCAGTTTACTTTGTTGTTCTTTACCTACCAGCTATACTGTTAGTCGCGTAGACTTAGTGGGTGGACCGTTGAGGTCGGTATTGGTACCCACTGAGGACTACTTATTTTGATAGTAGTTCTCACACCCATTGTTGCCACCTTTTTCTTGCAGAGCCTTCGTCTGTTGCGGCTGCTGCTCTTGTTCCTGCGGATCGAGGTAAGGGAGTCGCGAGCTAGATCCCTACCTGTCCCTGTTGTTCCTAGAGGAGGACCCTACTGGAGATAGTCTCTTTTGAGTTGTGCCATGTACATATAGTCTGGACTTGTTCCTATTTTGGTTTTGGAGGGACTGTTGTATTTTGGATTCTATATGTACAAGTGGCTATGGTTTTATTAGTATTTTTATTTCAGCTCTATATCTCTTGTAGTTGCTTGTATGGTTGTTTACAGGTTAGCTATCGCTTCATATACATAGAAATATCTATGTATACGGCGGATCTGTTGGCGAGCCGGGGGAAACGAGTAATCAGGGGCGTGACACGTATCCAATCCTACCACCGTGTCAACAACGGTCGATGATCACGAAGTAGTCCACCAAGCGAATTCGAGCTCACAACTTGGCGCCCGAATGAGGGCTCGAAATGATTCCAATAGCAAATGCAATTCTGCATTGAGATTCTGGGTGCCCAATTCCATCTTCTGGGCGCTGGAAACTAGCCAGAACTTTAGTTTTGCCTAGTTTCAGTGCTCGAATCTATTTTCGTGTTCATTTTGTGCCAAAACGACTCCGACTGGTCCCGACACTCTATAGATGTGTTGACCAGCTAATGCTATTATAATCATTCCGACAGCTAACCCTCTGAAACACTACAATCTGGGAATCTTGTAGTTGATCGAATAAGTTATCAATACGAGGTAGAGGATACTTATTCTTCACCATGACCCAGTTCAACTCTCTATAGTCAATATATCATTGCAGACTTCCATCCTTTTTCTTCACGAATAAGACTGGTGCACCCTATTGTGAAACACGCGATCGAATGAAATCTTTATCAAGCAGCTTCTATAAATAGTCTTTCAACTCCAGCAACTCTGTGGTAGCTATCTAATACGGGGCTTTAGAGATAGGTTCCGCACCTAGAGCCAAATCAATCACGAACTCAATCTCTTGATTCGGTGACAACCCCAGCAGAAAACATCTGAAAACTCCCTCACAACAGGAATCTCCTCAAGCTTTGGCTGCTCTTTCTGTGAGTTCACCACGGACGCTAAGATAGCAAAGCACCCACTCCACAACATTCTAGTAGCCTTCAATACTGAGATGATCCTCGGGGGAGAGCGGCTCCGACCACCAAAAAAATTAAACTCTGATGCCGTCAGGGGTACGAAGCACCACTTTTCGACCAAAGCAATCGATGGTGGCTCCATGGGCCGTAAGCCAATCCATTCCGAGGATGATATCGTACTCTTTCATATCGATGACGATAAGGTTAGGTAGCAAAACTTGACCATCGACTTCCACTAGAAAAGATCTGTAAACTTGGCAAACCCTAACGCATCCCACAGGCGTGTCAACCCACAAATCAAACCACAATTGTGAATGTGTCAAACCATAATCTAAGACAACTTTAGTAGATATGAAGGAATGCGTGGTACCAAAATCAAATAGTGCATAAGCATAAACTGCTGAAAAATGTAATATACCTGTTAGGACGTCCGCGCCTCCTGACACATCTTGTTGTGTCATCGCATACACCAGCGCCTGGCTCGACTGACTCGAGCCACTCGAGTCTCGCTAGTTCTGTGTCGACCTTTGCATATGCGGGGCCTGTGGAGTCATCCCGCTTTCTTAATGCACACGCACCTTGCCGATGGATCATGTCTCGTTTCTGCTTCCTAGCTGGTCAGCTGGCAATCTTATGTTCGAACGAACCGCACTCAAAAACAGGCGCTCGACTTCCATCTACATCTATTTGTATGGTGTGGTCAGCCACAATGGTCACACCTCATATCTTTGGGCTGCGGTCGCAGGGTTAACCCCCGTCTCTCTGTCTTGAGCTGCCGTTCCTACCCTTCCGATTGTCTCGGCGCCTAAACACAGCTTCTGAAGAAGACTGAGAAGGGGGGCTTGTGTTCGACTCGGCTCAGCAATAACTAGTGCACTTTGTGCCCTTTGAAATCTCTTCTCCAACAATAGTGCCTTGTTCACTACAACTCTAAGAGTCGGCGGCTTATAACCAACAACCAATTGCCTGATGTTCGGCCTCAGCCCTTCCTTGAATTTCTGAACTCGCTCCAGCTCGGACTCCACCAGTTTAGGAGCAAAGCGCTCCAATCGAGTAAATTCAAGCTCGTACTCGGTAACCGTGCGATTTCCTGTTCCAAGTGCATGAATTTCGCCTTCTTAGCCCGACTGATGCTATCTGGGAAGTACTTATCGTAGAAGACCTTACAGAATATTTTCCATATCCACAATTGTGTTTTGTCACTGTATCCGTCCCGAACTTCCACCACTCATAAGCCCCATCTTGAAGTATATAAGTGGCGAAGGTCATCTGCATTTTTCCTTCGATGCCTATATGAGTCAGGGCCTTCTCCATCTCCTGGAGCCAAGACTCTGCCTCTAGAGGATCCATCGGTCTACAGAAAATAGGAGAATTTAGCTTTTGAAAATCGGTAAGGCTCTTCCTCCCTTAAGGATCGCTGCTTTGCGCTGCTTTAAGGCCTCTGATCTCCTCGTGTAGAACCATCATCTGATCTTGCTGAGTCTTAATAACACTCAACATCTCCTGCAATGGGTCTTGCGACCCTCTCTATCGCTTTCTAGCTGAGGATATCTCCAGCTGCCGGTTCTCCGACGGTAGGTCCCCCGGTGGGATAGGATCATCAGGTATATTATCTTGCGAAGTGATAATGCTCCGAAAACGAGCCATCGTCTACAAAACAGAACATAATCAAGACATAAAATACGCTAGACCTTTGCCTCGTATCCCAAAATATCTTTTGTAATCATGTATACAAATTCTAAGCAGCTTGAGAAGTGTATCAAATCCATAATTATGTGCTTTATTAGCGATTAAATGCTTAGAGGACACTTCATGCTCTTGCCAACTTTGTAACGTTCAGCAACATTTTGCTTTACATGGGACATAAAAGCTCAAGTTCCATCCAAATCTTAGTTAAATAATAGTTTATACTGTTTCAAAGTACAAGTTTTCTACATAAATAATTAATAATTTTAGTTAAACCATCTAGCAGGAAATTTGCGTCGTTACATGCGGCTGAAGTTCTAGTGGCAGGTTAGCATAATTTTCATTTTACGCAACAGCAGCGTGTTAACGGTTTCTACTCAACTCGGCAGAAATTTTTGCAAAGAGGTTGGTTGAAATAATTTGACTATTCATGAAGTAGATTTCCTTTCAAATTTGAGGGAACCAATTGCTATCGGACCAAGTTCCGTGGTTCCGTGGTTATGAGGCTTTTTTATTTTCCTCCCATTGCAATCAGACCAAGTTCAATCCAAATTCAAACAGGATTAAGTAGGCTGTGAAAAAAAAATTTGCGACCGCCCAACATCGTCCACCTTGGAAACTAGTATGAAACAAGAAAGCCAAATTACACTTTGAGCATCATATTTTAATTTATTATAATTTCTTACTTAAATTCTCTAAATTGTTTGATCATCATATTTTAATTTATTGTAATTTCTAACTTGAATTCTCTAAATTGTTGCAATCAAATCTTACAATCTAATTTAGTTAATTAAATATTGATGTGTCGCTGATATAACAGTTATATATTGTCACGCCCCGTCGGGCCTTTAACACCAACTAGGTGGAAAGGAAACCGCACGGGCGCATGCCCCAGACCCGCCGAACGGATAGAATCTTTTCTACCCGCCCAAGGCGTCACAACACAAGCATATCCACAATGTTCCAACTAGGAACGGAGTACAAGAGTTGCACAAGGAAAGCATCAACATAAAGAAGTTCTACTTCTATTACATCACATTTGCACATTTATATATGCCCAAAAATTTTCTTTTCTTTTTCTTTCACTTCCATACATCATGTTCCAAAATTATGTAATATATAAGTTGCATACATTTAATGAAAACCCCTATACTATCCATGTCCAAGACTAGGGGTACAACTCTATGTATCACCAAAATGGAAGGGCCGCTATCTAGAGAGCTAAACCCTTGCCTCGCTCCGCCGCCTCACTCGCGGAAGGACGTGAAAAACGTGGGGTGAGAACTATAAACATAGTTCCCAGTGGGTAAGGCCACCCAAGAGAGAAGCTCGACCCACCAGGTCCAAAGAAACACCATATGCATAAGTTAGATCACAAATAACTATGCAACAATTATTTACATGCTTGTAAATAAACATAAAGGATGCAACCAAATAAAATGTCAATTTTTATTTTCTCCTAGATTCATCCTATATCTCACATTGACCAAGTTCAACTACTTGTCATTAACTTATGGTTTCGGAATCGCCGCATCACCATAATAGTTCCAACGTCCAAGGAGTGAAATCGTCACCTCCGTGTTCGGGTAGCGAAATCGTCGCATACCCGGGATAGCGAAATCGTCGCATACCCCAATCCGTCACCGCCAACTCATGGCACGTGTAGCGAAATCGTCGCATACCCGGGATAGCGAAATCGTCGCATATCCCAATCAGTCACCGCCAACTCATGGCACGGGTAGCAAAATCGTCGCATACCCGGGATAGCGAAATCGTCGCATATCCCAATCTGTCACCGCCAACTCATGGTACGGATAGCAAAATCGTCGCATACCCGGGATAGCGAAATCGTCGCATACCCCAATCAGTCACCGCCAACTCATGACACGGGTAGCAAAATCGTCGCATACCCGGGATAGCGAAATCGTCGCATACCCCAATGTTCACATTTTACACTTGTCAACCCAAGTCCCATGACCCTAGGTTCAAGTCACTAAGTCTCACCTATGTTCAATGACACTAGGTTTACTTTACATTCTCAACCTAGGTTCCATGACTCTAGGTTCCAATTCTCATGTTCCAACCTATGTTCAATGACACTAGGTTCCAAATCTCATGTTCCAACCTATGTTCAATGACACTAGGTTCCATTTGCACTTTTCAACCTATGTTCTTCAACACTAGGTTCCAATTCATACATGCAATCACATAACAAGTATAGATAATAGAAATATACTTGAATTCCTTAACATGCAAGAGGAGCTCATGGCTCTATCTATCATGATTCTCATTTTGCCAACATGCAAGTTCTAGGGTTTCACATTTACACACCATTTTATCTTTAAATGGTCATTTATCCTAAACATGAAAGTGACCTAATCATTTCGGTAAACACAAATCCACCTCAAGAGCTTCCAATTCCTTGAATTCTTTGAGCTCCTAAGTCTCCAAGCCTTGAGTTCTTGCTTCAACCCAAGCTTCTACAAGAAAATGGTTCGTTACTCATTACGAACCCATAAATCAACTCGATGCTAAAAATTATTTGTTCTAACATGATTTCCTATGCCTCAATTGTAATTCCCGAAGGTCCAAATATTTTTAGAACCTCCCATGGCAAAAACCCTCATTTCACCTAAGTTTCACATGCATGCATGTAGAACCTCAAAATCTCTTGGCCAATCTCCACGTTTTGTGGTTTAGATTGCCTAGGGTTTTCAAAAACCTCATATCAAAGGATTAAATCCAAGGTTTAAACCCTAAATCATAAGAACTTACCTCTACACCCAAGCTCCTTAACCTCTTCTTGCACTAAGAAGCTCCAAATCCACCTTAGAAGCTTTTTCCAAGGTCAAATCCTTCACTTCTCCAAGCTTTGGAGAGATCTCTAGAGAGAGAAAGTGAGGGAGAGGGAGAGGAAGTATGAGGAGTCAACAAAACTGTAGAATTTCTCTCATCAAGAAATGGAATGGCTAATTCCACGATTTTTTTTTCACGAGTATAACTGGCTATTTTATCTGTTACGGAATCGACCATGGATCAATTCCCCTTTCATTTGGAAGTATTGAATACACCCAAAATTCTATTCTGAGTTTCATGTTATTTCTTCCAAAACACATGTCAGAGTCGGGGGCATCCCAATCGGATTGCCTACAAAATAGGAAAATAAATTGATAGCATTACACTCAAGCAGTAGGATGAACCACCTCGTTCGAGACAACATCCCATAGCCCATCACTTGCAAGAATGAGAAACTCGAGAGACCCATCGATCACTTCTTCCTGTTATTAAGAACAATGGAAGCAATTAAGTTTTCAAGCAGTAGGATGAACCAACTCGAATAAAGGAACTTAAACTAATTAAGTGGTGTCAGAAATCCCTATACACAAATCAACAGGGCCAAAAACTAGCAGGGCCTAGCAAAAGCATACAGATTTGCCTTTCTAATTAATAAGCCAGCAACTAGATCACCCTCAAATGCTCTAGAGATAAATTCTACGACACGCAAGCCAATTGCCCAATTCAGGATGGATGATGTAAACAGTTGAACTCAAATATTAGGATGCTTTAAAACTGTCACTGAAATGAGAAAGCACACCTTAATCTCTGGATCAGCAACAACATACTGCTTCAGACACCTATCACCGAAAGCACGAGATACAGCGAGAACTCCGCCGACACGCCATGTTCCTAAAAGTTTCCATTGTTGTTAGATATTTTTAAAAACAAAAGTCATATTTTATAGTACAAAATTCCCTGGATCCTTTCAAGGTGGGGTAGCTATTTCTATTTCTTGATTATTCCACTATCCAGGTATAACCGAGAACAAAGTTGATTTTTACGTTGGATTTGCTCAAGAGTTACAACTGTAATGATTGCAGGAGTAACAACAATGAAGAGATATAACTGTTCTGGACATGGGGATAAAGTGAGGGACAACACTGTTTCTGAACTATCCTGGAATATACAAATTTTAACAGAAATACTATAACCTATGAATATCTATGAGATTCAGCGGGACAAGAAGGATATCTAGAGTTATCAACCTATTTGCCATATAACCTGTGAATATTTATGAGATTCAGCAGGACAAGAAGGATATCTAGAGTTATCAACCTATTTGCCCCTGAAACAGGCAACCTGTGGGAGAAATATGAAGGAGAAATAAGTACCAGCCCACATCACAAAACCTCCAGCATCCTCAATCCTTTGTCGCTCATCAGTTTGGTCAGGCTTGTGATCTCTCGAGACAGCTATAGCTGCAAAAGTCAAGATCATTATACCAAATAGATAGCTACTAAGAAAGCGTAAGGGCAATAAACTTAAAGAAAATTGAGAAAAACAAAGTGAATTGTTTTCTCAGAATTTTATCATTTTTGACTTAAAAAAGCTCACGTTAATGGCTATATCAATCTAGTGTGATGCATGACAACAATGGTTCCATATAAGTTTCACTCGTACTTTCTCTGTTAGAATCTCCTGCTCCTACCTGTAGCTTTGATATCAATAAATAAATTTAACATCTCTATTAGATGCCTTTCTGCTCCAAGGAAAAAAAGGACCTCCTCTTCTAACTTAGCCTAAGCTAGAAGCCAGTAAAAGAACTCTCTTATTTATTAACTAAATAAACGGTGATTACAATGATAGCTTGGCTTTATTATTTAGAGATAATTTCCTATATACCCCTCAAAACTTCTAAAATATCTTATTTATCCTACTTTTTTTTGTTTCAAATATACCCCTGATATATTTCTCTGTTATTCAAAAATACCCCCGTTGTTAGTGCTCGTTAAGTTATCTAGGGTAAAACCTGAGTTAAATTTTAACCATAGTTAAAAAATAATAAAAATACCTATTTTGCCCCTACCTTAAGGGCAAATAAGAAAAGTTGGTGACAGTAGAAGGGTATATTTGAAAGTGCAAAAAGTCAAAAGAATCCTAACCCTAATTTAAAACAGAATCCAAGTAGGAAACCCTAATCTAATAATTTAAGTAGGAACCCTAATCTAATTAAAACTAACCAACCCTAACCTACTACAAATAAAAATCTCAATTTAAAAAACTAATCGTAATCTACTAATAACTAAAACTTAATCCCAACAATTCCCTACCCTTGAGACAAACCTTGTCCTCAAGGTGTGGGTCTTTGATCCTTTTCATTCAGGTCTGGACAGAATAAAAAATATTCACAATGGAAACTTTTGGTAGATCTTGTCCGAATGCTTGGTTGCCGTCAACTTCTTGAATCTCCACTCTATCTCTATCTTCATAATTGTCTCCACATGAATTGTCTGTAGCAATGTACAGATGAAGCATCTTACATTTGTGCTTAGGTTTCCTTTCATTGCAATTGTAGCAGAGACTTTGCTTTCGCCATTCACGAATTTCTGCCGATGTTAATTTACGTATTTGTTAATTTTGCTTGTTGGAGCTCGTGTTGTCGGCTCTTGTTCCTCAGACTTTTGATATAGTAGATCATTGCATCGAGCAAAAGATGAATAAGAGGGACTTTGTCGAGAATTTGATAGTAAAGAAGACTCGTTGTATATTGATTGGCGCCACATTGGAACCTCGCCCAATTGGTCTTTATACCGTTTATACCAGCGAATTGCGTCACCCTGCACGTGGATCACTGCTAATCCGACTCTATCATCCTCATTAGTCCCATAATAGTCAAAAAGTTATTTTACTTTAAATAGCCAACTTATTGGGTCATCACCATGAAATAATCAAATATTGAAAAAATCAAGTTGGGCAATCTGGGTTTCAACCAAGGATTTAAGTGCCGTGGCACAGGGTCCTACCGGAAACTTGCCGGCACAGTACGGCATGGTGCGTGCCGGGCTGGGCCGGCCCGATGCATGCCGGTCACAAAAAATACATGTGTGCTGACACATAATGACATGAAATATTTATTTTCTTTAGCAACAAAATATTCTAACTGTTTATTATGTATCTTTATCATATCTTTTGAATTTTATTGAGAAAATTAATTATTAATTTAAAGAATAGAGGGTTTTGAGCTGTGCCATTGGCACGGGGGTTGTATCGTGCCGATATCTTGTTGGCACGATACGGCACGGTAGATACGGCCCGTGCCGATGGGCACTCAAATCCTTGGTTTCAACAATCCCATGACCTTCTGGACCCTAGTGCTAGTAGGCTCATATTTTTCTCTCATCTACTCTACGTATATCTGGTATTGATGTCCAGGTGCTATCTTTTGGTCGAAATCATGCGCTTAAGATTTTAAGTCGTTCAAGTGCTATTTTAAGTCGTTCAAATAGTGCATAAGTCGTTCAAATAGTGCATAAGTCGTTCAAATAGTGCATAAGTCCAGGTGCTATTTTATAAACTGTTTCTCTATCGCGACGATCTATGTGGAATTAAGCAGTCATCTCTATATAAAGATGTAAATTTAAATAATTATTGTACTTGTGAATTTTATTATTGTATTTTAATTTCTATTCGACATCAGGTATAGTTGTACTTTACATACAAAAAAGCTTACAAGTATGTTAAATGATGAGTATAGTAGGCTATACATAGTAAATATTCATAATTATTTGACTAAATCTTTCAAAATAATATTATAAGAGCTTATTGGAACCAAAAAAACTAAAATAAATCCGTGTCAAAGCGTGCCACTAGGAGGTCATGCGTATCTATCGGCACACAAGCGTACCACGTGTCGGCACGGAAGCGTGCCTGTGCCGTACCGTGCCAGGCAAACAGCAGCACGCCCCCGTGCCACGGCACTTTAAACCTTGCATATAAGAATAGGTTATGCACTATCTAATCATACTAAAATAGCCCTTTGCATATAAGAATCTTCAGTGCTCTAAATTTCATCAAAGTTCTTTCTAAAGTTATGATTCTTTTTATTCCCAATTTTGACAATTTAATTAATTCGTAATGACATCTACCAGACTATGTCCAAACCTGTAGCTGAATTAAATAAAATAGAAAAAAAATGAAAGTACAAAGAATTGACTTAAATGGTTTTAATGATATGATGCATTCTGTAAATATGAAAATGATATAATTGAAAGAGTATTCTATTAATAAATTTGCAATAGTGATATCAAGATAGAACGTGTTTAGGTTAGCTCGAAAATGCATCTAGATAGTGAAAGAGATAGCTCTAAGTTTAGCACTTACCATTCCCTCCCCTGCATATAACAGCCCTAGAGTCCCCAACATTCGCAACTAGCAAACGATCGCCAACAAGGACAGCAGTTGAGGCAGTTGATCCAGCATCTCGGTTTTCATTATTTTCAGATTTCAGAAATTCTAAATCAGTCTCGCTGTACGCAGAAGCTGCACTAGTCAAATGAGAATTCAGTTATTATCATCCACTGCAGAATACAGTTCTCGTTGTTATAAATAAACGAGCAAATAAATCACACCTATAGCTGACTTGGTATCACTAATGAATTTTGGCTGCTTAATTAAATTGCTGAAAAGGTGCTGCTTGACGTATTCTGCAGCTCTAGCACCACCATGACCTGTAGATACAACTATACGTTACATAAACAAACTTATAATTATACAAATATCTAAAGCAAGTGAACATTTTTAAGTCTCGATATCTAAAGCAGGTGAAAAATCAATTATAACAATTAAGATAAGTATCCTAATCTTGAGCCAAACAATTCGTACCATCAAAGACTCCAAACAGGCCGACAATCTCTCCGTCAACACCATCAATTCTTGTCTCATAAAAGTCCTCCATGGAGGACCTTTTCCCTGGAGAACTTGCATAACCATAACTGAATTTCTCATGCTGACTGTTACCCAAAGAAGAAAAACCAAACAAGAGGTCAAAAGACTATATTATTGCAGAATGCGCGAATGCAACATGAAACCTGATCAAAAAGATTTTAAATCTAAAAAATCCATAATTATCCTGATTGAAAATCGAGACAACAAGTTAATAAAACGTGCACAATGCGTTCATTAAAAGTGATCAACATTATCTGCATTAACGCAGTTGTATTGGGTCTAATGGATATGTGATCCCCAAACTCTTTCCTATCTTACACTTTTCTCTCTGGATTTTAAACAGATCACTCGCTGAATTATCAAAATCTCCACCACGTTATTCATGATTGCAAACTGTCCAAAAATCCCTTAGGACGGCTAGAGGTTGAGCATAGCATATGAAAGTAAATGATAACAGAAATAAATCTGCTCAACTAAAAGTTCAGGGACCCAATAGTAGATCATGAAATGAAAGTTCACTAACTATACAAAATCAATTGAAGTCATTATACAGTATCCTCATTCAATTTCATTCTTCCAGCTTGAAAATTACAAACCCAAATAGCAATGATCCGTACACGGCACACAAAACAACATCTTACATAACAAAAAACCAATTATGAAAAACACTAATTGTTTCTGAAACGATCATTATTCTCTAATATCTTAAGCTGTCGAAACGTTTTAAAATCTATATTCAACACTCCCACCACGTCTGGGCTCGAGATTTTTTTTTTTTGTTGATAGATCCAGGATATAGACTTGAATTAAATAAACAGTGTTATTAATAATTATATTCAACAAAATTGAACGGGCCCAAAATCAAATTCACAGATACTGAGATCAATATGCAACAACTACATAATTAAATCAGCTCAATTTATCAATCAAATTAAGTGAAGTCAACAAATTAATTAAAAGGAAGAGAGTAGATCAAACATATACCTGAGCCCTCCACCGCTAACGGGGGACCCATCCGATTGGTTCCCAACAACGGAACTCCAATAACCCATCGAATCGCCAATCCCTTCTCTTTTCTCCCTCGTTTTCGCCGCCTCTTCGCCCAATTGTAGATCAAAGCCGAACGACTCTGTCAAAGGAAACGAAATTGATACAGATTATAGAAGAGGATTCTTGAAATAGGAGGAGATGGGAAACAAACCCAAACCGAGCGCAGGAGGAGAAAGAAACCGACAGCGGATGTGTATGGTGGTGGTGAGAGGAGGAGAAATGAGGGGGCAGAGGGGCAGAGAGAGAGAGAGGGGGTTGGATTTTTCTCTTTTCTTTTCCTTTTTTTCTTTTTTCTGTTTTTTTTTTTTAAGGGTAATAATGATAAAGAAAATCGAGGCCAATTTCGACAGTTGCATGTGAAAAACAGGGGAGGGGGATTACGTGGTGCGTCGGGAGAGGGACTCGGTCAAGTGTGTGGCATTAACAAAGGAACCTTACGTGTTCACGCCTACTTCGTTCAAGGCAAGAGAGCCTCCTTTTCATTTATTACTAGTGAAGATATCCGTGCATTACGGCGAATCGATCTCATAGAAATAAATAATAAAAAAAATAAAAAAATAAAAAAAAAATAAAAAAAGACTCAAAGAATAAAAAAAATACAAATAAAAAAAATTGAAAAAAAAAACAACAGCTGCTGCAGTAAGAATTGAGAATTAAAATATCATATGCTTCATAGTTCGAGACAGAAATTACAACTAACTAAAGTTTAAGGACTAATGTGTCATGTGCCTCATAATTTGAGTAAGAAAATATAACACATTAAAGTTCGAAGACTAAAGCGTCGTACGTCTTATGGTTTGGGACCAAAAGCGTAATTTATGCTTTTTATATTTCAATTTTATTCTAGACGGAGACAAAGTTGAGGATCGATGATTTTTGTTTAATTAGTAATTTCATTCGAAGAAAGAATATGCTAAACTATTTAATAAATTTTAGAATAATTAATTGTTAAAATTGAGAGTTGACCAATCATATTTTGGATATTCCAAAAAATTTTAAATATGAAATTGATCGCTTATCAGACTATAAATATGTCGTTGAAGTTTGAATAAAAATCAAAATAAAAACATATAAAATTTTTCTGAACTATGAACCATTTTGAATTAGCTATCCAACCTTTCAAAATTTTATTTTAATTATCCAACCTTTCTACATGTTAGATTTGAGTCAGTCAATAATACTTTGACTTTAAAATTTGAATGCGTTGTTTAGTTTTACAGATTTAGTTAATATACTTCAAATAATTCTAGCAACTAAATTTATTAAAATAAGTATTAACTTAAACTCTATCCATCTCTCTTTTTATTTTTTATTATACAATTCATATCTAAGTGATCAATATTATAAAATAAAAATTTATATTTAATATATGTAATCTAAATATTTAAAAATTATGTGTTAAAAAGTTATATATTTTAAAAATTTATAATAATAAGAGAAAAATTAGATTGCATTGAAAAAAAAAAAATCTAATTCCCTTATTTCAAATAAGTGGGGAGAGAAAAATTAAAATGAAAAAAAGAAATCCTGGGCTCTGCCCCACACCCACCCGGGTGGGGCCCCCCATCCCGCCGCTCCCCCTCCCGCTCGCCCTCCCACTCCCCTTCTCTGCCATGTGGACAAAATGACTGAGGATTCATTATATACTAGTGTAGTAACCCGCGCGTTGCAGCGGAAAGATACTATGAAAGTAAATTTATATAACTACTGTATCAAAGGTTTGCTATTATTTTGAAAACCAAAATAGTTTAAACGAATTTGACTTCCAACACAAAAGTCTAAGTATACTTTTCCATTGAATTCGTAGTAATAAAATGTTTATAGCAAAAATATAAGTATGCTAATATAATGAGTCAAATAGCAACAAAATTCATACTATTCAGAAGGAGAAGAAAATTCAGATAAGAAAATCCAATAGAAAATAACATCCAACTAATCAAAATATTCAAAGACTTAAATTTTCTTATATAAACTATATACTTATCACTTCAAGAATACTAAGACCTTTTTAGATCATTATATAAATCCAATTTTGTAAACATTCTTACATAATCAGTGTTGGCAGAGAATTGGTATGAAATATATTTTTGCTCAAAACCCCCTATATAAATGGACTTCAACAAAAAGCCTTAAAAGACTTCTTATGTAATTTTTCAGAAACCAAAGGGGTTAATGGTCCCCAGGCCTCTTAATGGTTCCTTCGCAATGTGAATGAATGATTGTATCAGATAAAGGGAAGAAAAAAAATCAGCCGACTGCATATACAACATGCCAATTTCGTAGGAGAAACATATGCTGGCTTCAAATTATGATGCCCTACTGAAAATTTCGCATAAGATGCTAACACTATATCCAATTTCGTAGGAGAAACATATACTGGCTTCAAATTATGATGCCCTATTGAAAATTTCGCATAAGATGCTAACACTATATCGTCTAGAATATACATTTTGGTTATGAAAAGTGAAAGTTTATCATGACAGGGTAATGAAAAGTGAAAGTTCATCATGACAGTGACTCAAAGAGGAACAAATAAATGAATAAAAACAAAAAATAAAGATGTTACAGCATGCCGTATTTAGAGAAAATAAAATTTAGTCAGTCATAAACATAATAAACAACTTGAAAGTCTTAGAAAATAAACGATACACTAAAATTGATGAGTTTTTATGGCACCATGTGCTATATCACAATAGAGAAAAGGAGGAAAAAAAAATCTTGAATTAGATTAGCACTTAGTTCCTTCTTGGGCTAGCACTGCAAATCATGCCCCCCACCCCAAAAAAAAAAAAAACGCCATCATTATCCAAATAGGAAAAATATAAATACTAAACTTAAAAGGCTAAATTTAGCCATAAAAATTTCAAGAATAACGTAGAACTATAAAGTCAATTACATTAAAGTAAGTGCAGGGCCACCAGATCAAACCTAATTATGAAAAAGGATGGTATGATTTTGAGAACCTGCGTTGCTCAAGGGGTGCTACGTAACTGCAAATATTGCCCTTTTTGCTGCCCACAACTTCCTAAACCAAATATTTGCAATATATCAAGAGAATAACTTATTCAATCAAATTACAATTTCTATTTTCCAATTTTTTGTTAACAGGTCATAAAGGTGATGTCACGCCCCGGGCTAGTTTTAGATGCGGAAAGCGTACCATTTTTTTCTTTTGAAATACCTAGCCCGAGCAACGTACAGACCCGCCACAAATACAGGTCCCTCTGTCCACACGGACAGAGTCTCCCCTGTATTTGTACGGCGTGCCATCATACATAATAGGATCCCAAATATCATCCATTCATCCACACAAACAACATTCACCACATACAGCTAACCGTCCTTAACACCTGCATGAATCTAAACAAATCCTTAGGCGAAGGATGATGCAATGCACATTACACCAAATCATTCTAGAAAAGTGCTTCTCACCCAGAAGCTTTATTTTGAAACCCTAAGTTCAATCATTCAAATATCTTTTCGAAACCTGTCCCCCACACGAGGACTCTCTTTTGATAAACCAAAACCAAACGATCAGAAATTCTTTTGAAAGCTGTTTCCCACACGGAAACCTTATTTTGAAATCCGGCTACCACGAGGGGTAGAAACCCACGATAAAACGATATCACAAGATCACAATAAAACATAGATATTCAACAATCAACGTAACTAAACCATACTATAAACACAAATCTATTATAAGAGAGGGTCAGGGTAAACAAAATCTTACGAGGTACTAGTCGGGACCTCTAATGCACGCTAGCTACTCGCGTCTCACCACGTCCCGACTCACATCACCCAGCTCACCTGAAAACAACAACGATGGCGGGGGGTGAGAACATGATAAATCACGTCTCCCCTCCCAGTGGGTACCGCAAGCCGACGAAGGCGAGGTGTACACACCGGCGCGAGGGTCAACAAAAAGATGGATAAACAAGAACAGTAGCACAGGTTAGCACAAATAACCAGATATGAAAAGACTAAGCTACTGCCTATAAGAAACGCATGCATCAAATGTAAGTAACCACAAATAATACCCAATCACCACCAGGCCACATGGAACGCACCGCAGACCATGGCACTGGCACCACACGCTCAACTGTCCACACATAACCTCCGCAGATGCACGTGCCAAGAGGCTCACGGGTCGGAAGCGCGCGACCCTTTTCCGAAAAAGAATACCCAAGCGGTGGCCAAACCGCTGGTGTACGTGAAGTGCTAGAATAGCAGTGACGATCGACGCTATATGCTCAAACCACAGGATGGCAACCAGCCAAGAATAGCAACTGATAAACGAGTAAACGAGGGTCGCCGAAACAACAGGCGATCCCCACCGACCAACCAGGTCATCAACAAAACATGCAATCACAACTACTCTACTAATGGCAAGCTCACAAAAGTAGAGACGAAAGAAGTATAGAGAACTGAAAATAAACCATGCAAGAGAAAGGGGTAGAATGGTATCACCGTAGTCCACTGAACCGACTCCGGATCGAAGTACCCACCTGAAGGTACAGAGGAGCCTAACACCGACGGCTCACAGAAAAGTCGAATGGACCTACAAAGCACTAACAGGGTCAAGACCCACCGAGTCGACACTAACATGCAAGATCTCACAACCCGAAACCGTCGGATCGTCCGGAAAACCCGCCGGCACGATCCCGAACCCAAACTAAGCCCCAAAGAAGTACCAACAACCAAACGAAGTCCTCCGCTGTCCCCAAACACACCAAACAAGGTGACCGGACAGCGAGCGCAAGCTCGGGGTGCCACGAACACAAACGCACCCAAAAACAGCTCTCCGGGTTCCCGAAAAGTGCCGGTTTGGCACCGGAACCCTCCGTCGCTCCTTCGCTGTCCTGGAAACTTCGGGACAACGAAGGTGAACAGCCAATAAGGCTTTGCGACAAAGCTAGATCACTCACGAAATCTACAAGTGAGTCGCACGACCGAAACGCACGTTCCACCAACTATTACGTCGGAAAACGCTCTGCAAACCAAATCGGACATCCGCGAGGGCATCACGGACCTGGACGACCAGTCCACGGGGTCACAAGAGTCACGCCCTTGCTGTCCGCAGTGTCACTACGCTGCCACAAACCACCAAAGCCCCACAACAAGCAATCATACATACAATTATAAACATTAAATGGCCGTTAGAGCACTCCGCTCGTCCGCACAACCCTCTACGAGCACCAGAGGATAGGGAAAGATGCGACGGAGTCCATGCTCACTGCCCCACAGCGACAGAGACAGTCGCGGGCTCAAACGGCTCAAGAAAACCATACATACAAACGACTAAAGGGCTCGACACAATCGAACCGACGAACCGGGACCTCGCTGCCGTCATCTGAGGTGAGCACGATGATCAGCACATAATTACGATCATCATGCTCACCTTCCCGAAGATCGGGAGGCAGCCAGGAGTTCGGTTCCCAAGGTCGACTCCAAAACAGCCTAAAACGCACCCTGGCCGGAACAGAAGGCTCCGGCCGGCGGCACGGCGGCGTGCGCGGCGACCAGGGTCGGACGCGAGGAACCCAAGGAAGACGATGCTCACCTTCGGCAGCGACGGGATGCGGCGACGGCGGCGCTCGGAGGAGCCCTAGCTCCAGGAAGGCTCGGCCACGGCAGATGCACGGCCGGAAGACAACGGATGGCGGCGGCAGCGTCAGGGACGGCGAGCACCGGCAAGCTGGCGTCGTCGGACGTCGGTTAGGGGGCGGCCGCGACAGTAACGGGCGACGCCGGCGGCGGCGCGACGCTCTCGGCCGAAAAGCCCCCAGCGCGACCTCAGCGGCCGCGCGGCGGCGGCGCTCCGGCGGCACGGGGACGACCGGGGAGGAAGGCGATGGCGGCGGCGGGTCTCCAGCGGCCGGCGCACGGCAGTAGCAACGACGGGAGGCGGCGGCGGCTCGGGTCCAGAAGGTGCTGCCCGCACCAGCAACAGTAGCAGCAGCAGCCAGAGCACGGCAGCGCGGCGGCGATGGCCGGGGAGGACTCCAGTCGGGGCACGGCCGCAGAGGGAGGTCCGAGGGCACGGCCGCAGAGGGAGGTCCGAGGGCACGGGGGCCCAAGCGTGGTTCCCGGCCAAGAAAGGAAGAAGAGGAGAAAAAGAAGAAGAAAGAGAGAGGGAGACTCCTCCGGCAGCCAGGGGCGGCTGGCGGCGGCGGCGGCGCACAGGGGAGGTGCTGGAGGTGGGGGGTTGGAGCTGCTGGGCTAGGGCACGAAGAGAAAGGCTAGGGTTAGGGTTTCCTCAACACACACATGCAACCATATATATATAGTACATATATATATACATAAATGCAGAAAGGTCCCCTAACTCATGGAATTCCAACCCAGATCCCTCACAGCGCGTGTAAAACGCGTCGACACCCCTCCACGTCCGATCCCACGCAATTCGGCACATAAAATATGGGCCCTTTTGCGAAAAGATCCAAAATCTGATATTCGTCCCCTCGGCAATGATCTTGCGATATCTCGCGATCCGATGGTCGAATCCACGAACGGATTGCGCCATCGCGATCAGCACAGCCGGAACATCGAACTCATGATTTTGGTTCACTAGAAACGATTGCCGATTCGCGACGAAACCCCTCCCCTACGCTCTCCAACACACAACGCAAACATAAGACCCCAATCACTTGATAAAACTCATTTTTCTCGAAAACCGTGTGTCAAACTTAAAAACCAATAGCACCATTGGTTCTAGAATAGTCGAGACATAGAAATCGAGCTATTGAAGCGCCAGAATCGAAATTCGATTCGCGTCCGAAGCCCTTCTCTTCTCTCGGTCCATTCCGGAAACGCCGGTTACTATTCATTTTAAGTCATATTTAAAGATCGCGTAAAAAACTTTATTTTAAATCATTTTTCGCTGAAATCAGGTGAGCTTGTTTGAAATCAAAATACACTCGATAACACTTAAAAAGATGTCAAACATTCAAACAGAAAAATTTTGGTCTTCACAGGTGACAAAAGAGTTATGCTACTATACCTCCAAAAAGCAACATTCAATCATAAAAGGAAAGCTCCCCAACACTATTTGAACAAATTATGATATAAATAATAGAAAGCTGTAAAATTTCTAAAAATTTAGCTTTACATATTTGACGCCAAATTAGTGATACTATATGTACACAACATCAAGCAAGAAAATGTTAATACGAAATTGTTAAGGAGAGCTAGCAAAAAGAAAAGATTTCATTACCCTATGCTCAAACTATTCACAAAAGCTACTTATGTGACGCCCCAACTTCCCAGGGGTCATCCATCCTAGGACTACTCCCGTCCTAGCACGCTTAACTCTCTTAACCCCTTGGGCCTAGCCACTACCCAAAATGCTTAAGCCGGGTTAAGAGTTCTGGCCTTATTATATCTTATATATAGGACTATCTGGGGTCTCACACATTAAATTTAGGTAGATGCTTCACCATAATGAACAAATTGTAGTTTGATACCCCTGGTCTACATGTCAATAACTGCATAGTATAAGCAAATAGGTATCTAAATAATTGATAATTGTCTTGGCAGCTCTTCAAGAAGCGATTGAACAATTGATATCTAAATAACTGCATAGTATAAGCAAATAGGTGTAACTGCATAATATAAGCATATAGGTGTAAAATCAATACACAGAAACGTGCTATATAGTTCATATAAACTCTATGCAACTTTTACCTATGAATTATTAGCAATTTAGATCACTTCAAGAAACGATTGAACAACTGAGGCCTAACTAATTGTATAGTATAAGCATATAAGTGTAAAATCAATACACAGAAATGTGTTATATAGTTCACGTAATCTCTATGCAACTTTTACCTATGAAATATTGGCAATTTGGATCTCGATTATTTACTTGTGTTTCTACTTATTCAACATTTCTATGTCTGGGGTATCTTAGCTTCTACGTGTTTTTGTCCTTGCCTGCTTAGTGTTTGGTGGATTTCTCTACTTTTTGTTTGTTTTATTGGTCGTGCTCATTATGTTCAATTTCTTTTCTTTAAGTAAATTTGTTAAGTCATTTATTAAAAATTTTGCTGAAAGTTCTGAAGTACACTACTGAAAAGCTTAATTTTAAAAAAATAAAAAAATCTTGGACCTTTATACACTAATTGCATTAATCAACAATCGAATATTCCAAACAGATAAACTTTTAAGTAAAATAAAGAGATACTTGAAGATTTACCACAAAACTGCCTGATTTATTGCCGTTGGTTTAATTTAGATAAGTTTAGCACTTGATGACACCCCATATCTGGACATTTAGCAAATAACATTTCATTATAATATGAGTCAGAGGAGACAGTAGATAGAACATACAAAATCTTGGAAATAAATAACTATCCATGAATATCAGCATTTTAAGTTTTATCAAACAATGCTACAAAAACTATGGAAGGATTTATAGGATTTCTCAGCTGGATCCAACTTACCTATTCTTGCTCGTCTTCGATTCCCTTGACCCTCTCCATCTTCGTCGTCGTTGTCGTTGTTACTATCTAATCCAATAAAATCATAATTTTGTTTTGCTTGAAAGAAAGTCATTTGAATAATGTATGATAGTTGATAAAAAAAAGTAGATTTAATAAAAAGAAGAAATTTGAATAGGTTTCTTGTATATACCATAGATACACACGGTGTTCCTTGGGATCAACTTAGTCATCATTCCAACGACCGTCTCAACTCCAAGAGTCAGCGCAACGACATCTAGGAGAAGAATATTTGTAAGAAACTAATCTCTGCACCCTTGTTAAACTAACCAACACCACCCAAACTCCTCTAAGGCAAAAAAAAAAAAAAAAAAAAAAAATACTGAGGAGTGTGTGCAAAACCCAATAAGGAGTTCATAGATAATTAATTTACTTATTATGAGCTTTGTCTTATGATCCTTCAATTGCTATTGAGTTTCCTACTCTTGGATGGAGGGGAAGAGGAGGAGAATGAGACCCCTTGGGGCCAAATTAACTGTTGAGGTTGTTACTCTGAGCTGGGAGAGGATCATTGGTTGCTTCCTCTGTATTATACCAATAGCTACTTGCTGCATTAACTGGTAGCAATTGCCGATCCCTTCCTACAAACATTAAAACACAAAAAGAAATTTTTTTTTTTAATGTACTGTTTAAATGCTCATATAGTTTGATCAGTGCATCTCTTTGGTTTACTCAAGAGCAATGCAGTATGATTAGATGCATAGAACATAATAACATATATAGTCTTTAAGTCATTTTTTAAAAATAAGATACCGCAGCGATAATGCATTATTCTGAAAAATTATAACTGTATTAATGTTCATATCTCCAAAAATAAAGGCTTCCTTTTTTTCCCTCATAATATTTGAATGCGAAGTTTATGTTTTTGGTTACCTCTGTCAGTTCAATACACCATGTAACAACTATCTCGGGATTAATAAATGCTAGAGTTGGTGTCTCATCAGTAGCACATATTGTGGTAGCTGCAGCCATTGATGATGGTTAATGATCCAAGAAGTCCACATATGCATTATATTTCTCATTTTTATTCCATCCCCCCACATTATTCCATCACTTGATGCTAAGAAAAGTTGTGAATTTATTTCCTATATACGAACGAATACTTGTAATAGTATATTTACATTACCTTGGATTTAGCTAAATAATTTGCATTGCACCGGAAACCAGATATTTCGCATATTTTCCGAGAAAGTCGACCCTGTACTCAAAGAGATCGACAAAAGTAAATGGTATTACAGATCGAAGCTTCTAATTTAGTAAACTAACAAATGAATATAGTTCAAATCAAAATAAACAAATATTATATGGGTGTCAATCAAGAAAAAATTAAAGTTAGAGGATCCATTTTAAAATAGCATATACTGGGGGTTTCTCCATAATAAGGCAGCAAAACAGGAATTCCAAACGAATAACACATTTTCTCTACAAAATCATCTATTTAAACTAAAAAATTCAGACTTCTATTTAATGAAATTGAATTTTTAACTGCAGCCATCTCACCTTGAACTCTTCAAAAAATCCTATAAAATGAGGGGTTCTCTATAATAAAGCAGTAAGAACAGGGATTAAAAAAAAAGATATTTTCTTCACAAATCATCTATTTAAACTAAAAAAATTCAGATTTTTATTAACGAAATTGAGTTTTTAAGCTTTAAGCTAACCTAACTCACCTTAAGCTCCTGAAAAATTCTATAAAATGGGTAAAAGTAGATGAACTAATAGAAAGAAAGAAGGAAAGAAAAAGAAAAAGAAAAAGATCGAGAAAATCTCCCGATGTTGGTCGCCGAAAGTATGAGGTTTGCGACCGTTGCCGTCGTCGCCACGGTCTCCACCGCTATGACCTCCGCCTCCGCGGTCTCCAAATACTATAAAATGGTTTAAAGTAGATGGAAAAAAAAGAAAAAAGAAAAGATTGAAAACTGCTCCTACTTATGTTGGTCTCCGAGAGGGCGAGTTTGCAACCGCTGTCGCCGTCACCTCGGATTGCCTCCGCTGCCGCCGCCGCCGCCGCCACGTTGGTCTCCACCGCACCATCACGTTCACCACTTCCTTCCACCACCCCTACGACCGCTGCCGCCGTCAGCTCGGATCGCCTCCGTCGTCGCCGCCGCTGCGTTGGTCTCTACCGGCATCACGTTCACCGCTTCCTTCCGCCACCCCTATGACCACGCCATGGAAGCATCCTGGGGAGTTGGGGTGGACAAACGCAAGAGAGAGGGTAGGCGGTGCCCTGCCAAATTCAGGAGGTAAAAAAAAAATTGCTGAAGGGGAGGCGAACGTGTGAACGAATAAAAAGAAAAATTGAAAGAGAGGAGACGGATGGTCGGATGGAATTGAGAGAAGGGGAACGGAAGAAGTCGAAGGAACCCAACAAATTTTTTAAAAAAAGAGAAAGTGGGCCCCACTAAAATATTATTATTTTGTATACTTGGAGGAGAGGTGGGCCCACTATTTCCCTAAATTAAGGAGAGGGCTTGAAATCCACGGGGATTCATAATAGTTTATAGATAGAATAGAATAGAATATAGAATAGATAGATAGATATATTATTATTACTAGTGTAGTGACCCGCGCGATGCAGCGAGTAGATATTATTATAGTCTTTTTTTATCATATCTACTAAATTTTCTCTCCCTTATATGTTGTGTTTTAGAGAGTAATCTATTTTTTAATTTTTCAAAATATTAAATTTTACCTTGTTTTCAATTTCTTTTTGTAATATTCAATATACAACTTTGATTTTTTACTATGAATTTTGCTACTTTTTCTTCTTCTATAATTATACTGTTTGATTTTATTCTTCACTCTGATTTTAATCTTAAAGCTTATTCTTATTCTTCATTTTAACAAAATCATCATTACTTAAAGATAGATTAGCTGTAAAGAATATGAAAAAAAATTTATTGGATTGCATAAGAATTTTTATTTTTTCATCATTCCTAATTATGTAAATAAGTAAAAATATGTACATTAAATTTGAAAATCTTATCAAAACACAATTGAAAGCATAAAGACATTATTAAATTAATTGAAAAGTAATACATAAGAAGAAAAAAATGAAGTAGAACTAATAGTAAAAGTAATAAAAAAAGCAAGCATAATAATAACTGACTATGCACAAAATACTGTGACAGTAATAGCAAATCAGAAGTAATGAAGCAAAACAACAATATCTTTTTGCAACCCAGAGTTACAGTAGAAAAAAATAGTAATAGCAGAAGATTAAGTGCAGTAGTAAAGAAAATTAATTAGAATACATAAGATGTAGAATTTAATAGTAAAAAAAAATAACAAAAGAGTCAGAAACAAAAGCAAGAAAAAAATAGATGAAGGTATAGCAGAAGAATCACCTAATAAAAAGAAGAGTTACAGAACCCAACCAGCAAAGATTTAAAAACGATAGTGCAGCTAAGAATCGAAAGAAGCTATAAAATTAATATAAGAAGAGAAACAAACGGATAAATTAAAAGGAGCCAATGATGTTGCTCGAATTTCTGCTTCTACTGCAGCTGTTTCTACTGCATCTTGAGCTATTTTTTTTCTTTTATTTGTTTTCTTATATAGGAAGAAAAAGAGTACAAATATAAGAAGAATAAAAAGTTATTTCTGCAATTGTGAATGACGTATATTATTGTGTACATGCAAACTAAAAAACGAATACAATTCTAAATCATAAAATTGGCAGTTACTTTTGTTGTTTGGCTTAGACATCTATAAGCTTTATAATTTATCAACAAAGGTAATTTATACATTTTAAATGCTTTTGAAACGAATTGTATCGGAAAGTATAAATTGCCTCAGTAGTTGCTTCATCGGTTGTTGAGAGAAATCAATGGTTGCAACAATTGCACAATTGCCATCCGAGCTGCCTTATTATATAAAATATTTGTTGATATTTAATCATATAATTTATTTTCATCATCACAAATAATGTAAGGAATAAAAAATGTA
This sequence comes from Puya raimondii, assembly GCA_016920855.1. Classification (NCBI taxonomy): domain Eukaryota; kingdom Viridiplantae; phylum Streptophyta; class Magnoliopsida; order Poales; family Bromeliaceae; genus Puya; species Puya raimondii. The sequence goes on from JABWPP010000049.1 coordinate 82,954,615, forward strand.
TACATTAAATTTGTAAAACAAATACTGTGTATACGGCGGATCTGTTAATTTGCCTGGGAAGAGGTACCCCGGGGCGTGACACAGAAAGTATAACTCTGAACTATTCCATAGACTTTCAAATACGTCTCAACTAACTCGCGAGTTCCTGAATATATATTACTATATTTAACACAATGGCATCGATTTTGTTGTTTTGTCCTGTACGTTTAAAAGCATAATTCAAAAAAATTTGAACTCCTTTTTCATATGCTACACTTAATCAATCATCAAGTAGATCCATCCAATGTTTACTAGGTGCCATTTTCTCAGAATCAAGTGGAGGTGATCCAAAAAAATTACCTAAACAAAGAGATAGTATAATGAGCAATGTTATACAATATTTTGCGAAGAATGTAGAAGAAAGATTATTGTTAGAATTCATTCATATGATCAAAAAATTGTTAAGAAGGTCTAACAAGCATTTTTAACATACAGGAGCAGAACTTTATATTCTTTCTATTAATAAAAAAGGACAAACTTTTTGCAACTTGACAAAAAGCTTAGGTAGTAATTCATGAAAATCTATTAAAAGTTTAAGATACAATGAGATTTCACCAATGGCACAAAACTAATCATGAGAAGTTTTCAATGAACAAGCAAAATTTAAAATCCTACCAAATAGAAACAACAACAGAGTGAAAGCGAGAAAACAAAGAACGAAGCATAGGCAATGTCTTGAGGTCCTATTGCATACAACTTAAAGACTAGAATATTTCAAAGTCTAAAACATTAGCAATAACAAAATGGCTAAACTTTTTGGAAAAAAAAACGAAAAAGAAAAGATAGAAAGAATTAAGTTGTTCAACATCAAAATCAAAAGAGCAAAACATAATTATATATCCTCACACAATATTTCAACAACACATAAGTACGTAGTGATCACTAAAATTAACAACTGACTGAATCGATAAAAAAGGCACAAACGTTGAAGAAGATGAAGAAGAGGAAGTAGCTTCAATCTGCAATTTGGCTTTGGAAAAAGTAAGGGGCTGTAGAAAACGAAGAATAAGAGGTTATGAAATCAAAGTTTAAGTAAAATTAAAATTGTAGGCATAATAAAAATTGCTATAAGTCTAAATCATAAAACATTGTAGGTAGTTCTACAAACGGTTTGGAAAATTCTTTAAATAGCTATAACTTTTTGCTCGGTATCCATTTTCAGTGTGCAACCCCAATTCGGAAACAGCTTTTCGAGATCTATGCGTCAAACAGTAGAGTGGTTCTGGCCAAGTTCAAGACCCAAATCAATTATTTAGGCCTGTGAATTTGTACGTTTTGTAAAAAAATTTATTTTTCCTAATTTGGAGTTTGATTATTAGTCAATTTTGGTTAATTCCTGATCGGTTTATATCTAGGGATATTTTAGATTTTATTATCTTCTTCTATAGTAGGAGATGTTTCACAAATTCTTAGCAATCCAACAACAGTAAGTCATTCTAACACATGAGATGCAGCTTTATTAGTGTTGTTGAAAGATCATAGTATGAATGTATCTATATATCCATTACTACTAAATGCATGAGATTTTGCCCAAATTTCAGGTGTTCACATTCAATTAATGCTACATAGTGCTCCTTTACATATGATTCACTAGTGGATATACATATGATTATATTAAATAGTTCTCTGTTGGGATCCATAGCGATGTCTACTGCTCCATGTACACACCTGTGGAACAAAGGGATGGTTTGGTTTGTTCTCCTGTGCTTCCATTATTTTTCAGTTTGCTTTTGTGTTGAAACATCAAACAACACTCACAACTATATCATCTTAGAGCTTTTCCCTTTTTTCTGCTCATCCCGAATCTAAACAAATTTGTAAATTAGGAGAGTTTAAGATCAACTAACTGCAAGCCTTACATCAATATATACACAAAATAAGACTAAAATTTAGGTAATTAAAACTCTAGAGAGGCCAAGACTGCAATCTAAAAAGTAAATTATTGCACAGAAAAAGAGAAGAAAATACCACATTGTTAACTTATAAATGCAAAATATTTCTATAAATTAAAACCCTAGAAAGTGAAAGAGGGAAAAAAAAAAAAAGGGAAAAACCTTGAGAAACAAATTACCAATTAATAAGTAAAGAAATAGAAATTACTCAAAAAATTGCAGTTTGTACAATGACGGGTGCGTCGGCGGTGATCGAGAGGTGACGAGGCACGTGAACCAGTGAGAGGGGTCCTGTAGGATACAGGATTAGATTTGGGCCAGCAGAGGGTGTGGAAAAGAGAAGAAGAAGGGAGGTGGTGTGAAGGAAGCCGTAGGGTGCCAGGGCGTGACGGCATGTGGGCGTGGGCACGACGGGATGCGGGCTAACAAAGGGCGCGGGTGACGGAGGGCTGCAGAGACGACAGGCTACAGGGTGCAGGAACCGATGAGAGAGGGCTACAGGGTACGAGGCTTCAGGCTATCGGAGGGCTTGCACGTCGATGAATTAGAGAGAGGGGCTACAACGTGCAAGATCCGCTTCAGGCCGATGGAGGGCTCGCGTGTGCCGACGAACTGGGTTGTATGGGGCGGCTTCGGATGGGGGTGGGGATTGCTTGTGTTATGGGGAAAGGGGGAAAACGAGGAGGTGAAGAGGCACAGGGGTTTGGGAGAGAGAGAAAGAGAGAGAGAGAGAGAGAGAGAGGGCTACTCTGTTAATTGGTAGAGGAGGTTGCATGTGAGCGTTGCACAAAAATTCAGCAGTAAACAAAAATAAAAGTGCCAAATCTACACTACTAATGACGGGATGAACCTCACATGAGACGGCCAAAATAATATTGGTCATTAAAGGTCCAGTTAATTTGCCTCAGTGCGCGGGAATGCCTATTTGTACGTTTAATGACCAAATTTGACTCCTATTGTTAAAACTTGGTCGTTAAAAATACTAATTCTTGTAGTGATCGAGTTCTCCAACTCTCAGGTTACCTCATGCTCATCCTGACCTTGCCAAAGGATCTTCACATAGGCAATACTTCTATTATGAAGTTGCTTCACTTCCCGTGTGAGGATTCTCACAGTTTGCTCATCAAAGTTCAAATCCTCTTGTAATTCCAACAGGGCAAAGTTGATGACGTAAGAGAGATCAAACACATGCTTCCGAAGCATTAAAACGTGGAAGACATTGTGAACTCCCGAGAGATTCGGGGGTAGAGCGAGATGATAAGCCACTGGGACTTAGCTTATCTTAGACTCCAAATCTCTTCACATCCCTTGTGGGTGAAACCTTCAAGAAGACCCGATGTCCAACTGGAAACTCCAAGTCATGTCTTGTCTTGCCCGAGAACTCTTTTGTTGACTTTGTGCCGCCAAGAGATGTTGACGAGCAACTCTAACCTTTTCTTTGGCTTCTTGTCACATGTCGGGAGCAAAACCAACTTTTTTCCAACTTCACTCCAATGCAATGGGAAATGACATTTCCTCCCATAGAGTGTTTCAAATGGAGCTATCATGATGCTCGTTTGGTAGCTATTATTGTAGGCGAACTCTACCATTGGGAGATGTTGTTGCCACCTGTTCCCAAAGTCGATGACACACGTTCGAAACATATCTTCTAAAATCTAAATTGTGCGTTCAGATTGTCCAACAATTTGAGGATGGAATGTGGTACTAAAGAGATCGGTGCCCAAGGAATTATGCAAGATCTTCCAAAATTGGGAGGCGAAATAAGGGTCTCGGTCCGACACGATCGACATCAATATTCCATGCAATCGCATGATCTCGTCAAGACAAACTTGTGTGATCTTGTCTTGTCCAGCATCCAAGTGGTATGAATCGACAAAAAGTGAGCAGACTTTGTCAACTAGTCTACAATAACCCACACAGTATCATAACCTGCTTGCGATCGCAGCAACCTGACTACAAAATCCATCGTGATATTTTTTCAGTTCCACACGAGGACAGGTAAACTCCGAAATTTGCCAATTGGGAGTCGGTGTTCCACTTTCATTTGTTAGCACATAAGACAATGAACCACGAGTTGTCCAATATTTCTTTTCATTCCAGGCCATCAAAATGTGATTCTAAATCCTTGTATATTTTGGTACCGTCCGGATGAATTGTTGAAAGATCATAGTTCGTGCTGGCTCGGGTTGGTCCCGTGCTGTACCCGCTGCCTCCTGCCGGCAGCCCCCGCGCGCGCCGGACCTTCCTCGTCGGCCGCACCCCCGCCGGTAGCCCTAGGGTTTTGGTAGGCATTGATCATGCTTTTCGCCTGGCAAGTAGACACCAGATCTACAGTTGTTGACAATGGTTCTATAGTGAATAGAAATTTCTATCCATACTTAATAAATTGGTACTGCTGGGGACGATGGAAGAAGGTAGCATCGCGGTCCTATAGGTAGGGACTGCCGAAGATAAGGTTGCAAATGTTCAGTGGCATAACCTCACACACCATTTCGTCGACATAGACGCCAGTCACTGCAAACTTCACCTTACACTAGCGATTGATCTTCTTTTGGATGTTGCTTATAATCCACCCCAACGGATATGGGTGTGGGTGTGGTGTAGTCGATAAATCCAGCTTTTGAACTAGGTTCTCCGAGATCAAGGTCTTTTGGTTGCTGGGATCGATGATGGCATCGGTCACCTCATTTTTTACTTAAACTCGAAAAGTAAACAACTCCTCTCTCTTATCAGTAGGATTTGACTGGCATGGGCTTGTCTCCTTCGGCATAGCCATTAGAACAAGCTAGTGTCCGCCTTATCAATCCGTCCGATTAAGGTAGGAGCATCACTTGTCGATGCTGGCGTTGTCGTTGTCGTTGTCGTTGTCGTTGTCGTCGCCGTTGTGCGTTTGCTACAGTCGTCCTTCTTCTTTGGTCTCGGCTTTGAATGGAGCTTCTAGTATTGATTCTTGGCATGTCCTGTAACTTTACAATGATCATAGTAGAAGTCAGAATCAGAGGGCCCCTTTTTTTAGAGCCCTTCTTTTTGGACTTTTTGAATCCCTCAGCGGACTCCGTGGATCGCTTCTTCCCGAGAGACAGCTTGTTCTGCCGCTCAATCGTCATGGCAGTTTAACTCGATGAGGCGATATCGCGAACACAGAAGAGATGGAGCTCATCATTGATGCGGTCTTGCAGCCCGGCAGTGTATTTGCGAAAGACTTGTGGATCGTCAAGGGAGATGCCAAGCACCAAGGCTTGGCACCGAAAGTCGGTGGTGTAGTCCTGCACTGTTTAGTCGTGCCTTTGGCATAGGACATGCCAGCACTTTCATCGCTCCTCTTCATACCCCATAGGGTAAAATTTCTGGCAGATCAGTCGCTTAAACCGACTCCAGGTGAAATCCTTGTTGGCGGAAGTTTGAAGAGTGGCCTTCCACCAGGTCAATGCATGGCCCACCAGTTTGAATTTTGTGAAAATTATCTTTTCTGCGTTGCTATAGCTGTAAAGGTCGAAATACGTCTCCAGTTGGTCAAGCCAGGCGTCCAGCTTTTCAGCATCGATAGTGCCATCATAGTTGGGGATCTCGACCTTGGCCTCGACCTTGAACGGTTGCGACCTCCTATTCTGTAAGCGATGGAGCCATGCTCCCGCCATCATCGGAGTCGTCGTTGTCTCGTGCATCCAAGGTATCCTCCGCAGTGCCCTTCTTCAGCGTCACGCGCACCTTTGGAGGAGGGGTTCCTGAGAGCCGACCACTCTTCTACACAGGCATTGCGGATGGTGCTGCAGATCGGGCCTTGATCCAATCTAAGACGGTCTTTATATCATCAAATAGGGCGGCAAGCTTACCGGCAAGGTCAGACGACGTCGCTGTCTGCTCATCTGTTGACATAGTAGGCGCGCTCTTCGTTTTCCTCGTCGGTGGCCTGCGAAAGATGTCGAGGATGGAGAGTTATTCGCCAGTCGCTCTGTAGACGCTTCTGGCTCACACCATGTACTAGGGTCATATTTTCTGATGCCACTTAATCCGTCGGAGGAGGAGGAAGCAATGTCGCAGCGCCTCCCCGATGAATGCCTGAAACCAGATTTGAAAAGAAAAATACAAAGAGCACTTAGTGAAATTTTTTTTTATATTCGCTATCTAACTAGAATACCTTTACAAGAGCGAATAGGCCTCTATGTGTTGCCTTTCAGACTTACAAAAAAAGTAAGAACAAAATACTTGAAAAAAATCACCTAACATTCTTATCCTTATCCAAATTGGTTATATTCTTATCCAATTTGATTTATTAATTTGATCCTTCTTCTAATCCGCTGAAACCACCTTGATCCTTATCCCAACCGAAGTAGTTCGCTGAAATCATCTCGATCCTTATCCTTACCGAAGTAGTTGGAACTGCCTCCGCCTTATCCGCAACGGTTGAAACTTGTCCAGAATTTTGATCGTCCTGGATCATATTGTGCCGGGATAGACCTCTTTGGAGGTCGTCCACGTGGTGCCATTTTACTTTCTGAAACATAACAACATTGCTAATTCAATAATCCCAGTGAGCAATTAGCTCAAACAATACAATTCACAACCCAACCCAATTAAGCGAAGTCTATGAAAGCCACTCCCTTTTCCACCTTGTTATCATGTTGTCTGCAACCAACATGACTACTAAGGAGAAAATAGGACAACAAGATTTGATCCATCTCCAACACGCAGCTAAAGACACCACTTGACATAATTTACTCACTTTCACCACAATTCACGTCTCTCGTGCACTTAAGTCCTTAGGTCAATCATAGCTTAGGGTTTAGTAAGTCCACCTAGAGAAACTTTCTTAGGCTCTGATATCACTCTAATCTATCACGCTCCAAGCTTGAGCGAAAGCACCCCGGGTAGCGTGCCTAGATACCCCGTGTGCATAAGACTTTCCCACAAACATGAAGCGACAAACAATTTCATTCAACTCATACAAACAACAACAGTTTCATGAGAGTTGGAGTATCTAAGTATAAAATTACTATTCTATTATAATTACACATCCCAAATAAGCTAATAAAGTTTAGTCCAATAATACAACTTTTCAAGTTATTAAGATTCTACATAAGGTACCACCTCTAAACAACATCAAAAGGAAGGGTGGAGAGTAAGCTACTGTGTGATCCCCTTGCCACCATCACCCACGGAGGTTGAGGGGGAACTCTAAAAATGAAAGCAACAAGAGAATGTGAAAACTATATAAAATAATTTCTAGTGGGTACAATCACAGTAAAAAGCATTCTACCGATCAGGTCTACAAGAGGCATATTAATGAAATATGAATAAAGGATACCGAAATAATACGTACCCGCAAGAAGAAAAGTTTACGATCATGCCTCTACAACATCGAAGTACGTCAAACATCCATTCTACATGCAGCAATATACATGAATATAAGTTGACTACTCATTATTCACTTACCTCGTCCGACACAAGGTCCATTCAAGCTAGCGCCTTTCTTATTGGGACGTCGATCGCACAAGAATCCAACATTGGCTCTCAATAGCTAACGCGAGGTGAACAATTGCATCCTCGCTAGGTTATACCTCCGGAGGGCGATGACTTGTAGGGAGTGACCTTCACAAATTAAAATGATCCTGAGCTCATCTTGATTTTTGTAAGCTATAAGCAAATATCTCACTCATTATGTCACAATTGAACTATATGTAAAGGTTTTTTAGGTACATAGGCATTTCGTCAAATACTTTATGTGCACTTTCATAATTCAAGCTCTATATATCATCTTGCCTTATCCAATTGATGTCCTACTATTATTTCATACTTACTAAGTATGTTTAACCCAAGAAATATAATCAACAACAATTACAAGGCATGTATGAATAAAGTTTTCAACTTCAAGAGGTAGGATTTTCATTCAGTTTTAAAGATCATCAACTAACATGAATCTCTTCTTTGGTTAGGATTTTCTCATGCAAATATAGAGTAGAAAATAATTATAAACAAGAGAAAAAAGGCATGGAGGGAGACCACCTATTTTGGAGACTTAAACCTACCGATTTTGGAAAAAGGATCGTCGTAAATCCAAATGAGGTTGTCATATCCACCAACGAATCCTAAAAGAGGGTTTCTACCCCATCAATTCCCTTCAAATTGAAAATCCCTAAATCTAAAATATAAAATCCACATTTTACAAAATCCATCAAAAACTCCTAAAATCACACTATTTAATTGTCAGGGAACAAGAACTCACCTTCTTCCAAGCTTTATCTTCTAGATCAAGCCTTTGGACCTAAGGTTGAGGTCGCCAAAAACCCTTTCTCCTTTTTTCTTGCTTCAACTCTAAGCTTGGGTTGAGGTTGAGTTTCTAAAGAGAGAAGAGAGAATAGAGGTGGGGGCTTTGGAGGAGAACAAGTTGTTGAGATGGAGAGGAAGAAGAAGAAGTTGGTGGAGAGGGAGAGGAGAGTGTTTTCTTTTCAGGGCTAAGCGAAATCAGGTAGAGAGAATGAGAGAGAGGTACTTACAGTCGCACAAATTCCGCCCCCCTGTCACGCCCCGGGCTAGTTTTAGAAGCGAAAAATACGTGCCAATTTTTTTTTTTTGAAAGCCTAGCCCGCGCCATGTACAAACCCGCCGCAAATACAGGGTCCACTGTACACACGGACAGAGCCTCCCCTGTATTTGCACGGCGTACACAACATACAACAGGATCACAACCACCATTCATTCATCACAACAACACAACAGCTCAAAAAGATTCATACAGCTAACAGTCCTTAAACCTGTATGAATCTAAGCAAGTCCTTAGGCGAAGGATGATGCGATGCACAAACAACAGATCATTCTAGAAAATTGCTCCTTACCCAGAAGCTTTATTTTGAAACCCTAATATCAAGCATTCAAGAATCATTTGAAAACCGTTCTCCACACGAGAACTCTCTTTTGAAAATCCAAAAGTCGATCGATCGAAAATCCACTTGAAAACTGTTTCCCACACGAAAACCTTTATTTGAAAACGCTACCACGAGGGGTAGAAAACCAAGATGCGCGATATAAAGCCACAATGATAGATCTAAAAGTATCGACATCCAAAGGTCTAAGCATGCAATCCAATCATCCAAAATATAATTGTACCAAATCATAACATGTTAGATAAAACAACCACAGTGTAACTGAACCATATCCATAATTAACTGATAGAGGATGAGGGTAATAACCAAATCTGGAGAGGAAAGCCTCACAGGTCGGGACCTCTAGTACCACTAACTAGGCGTGCCTCGCTGCGTCCCGACTCTCACCACCCTACTCACCTGAAAACAACAACGAGGGCGGGGCATGAGAACATGTAAACATGTCTCCCCTCCCAGTGGGTACCGCAAGCCGACGAAGGCGAGGTGTACACACCGGCACGAGGGTCAACAAAAGATAGATAGGGTAAAAAGTAGCACAAGTAAGTATGAGGCTGACATACAACTGAACGACTATGCTACTGTAAGCAACTAGTATATGCATCAATGGAGATAACCACAAAGTAAACCCAATCCATAGCCACAGGGACGTATCCCTGGCACTGTCACAACCTGCTCAACCAACGGCACAAATCCTACCAGACGCCTTGCGTCGAGGCTCACGGGTCGGAACAACACAATGACCCTTTTCCGAAAAAGAAGCCCAAACAGTGGATCAGACCGTTGGCATACATGAGGTGCTAGGGAGCTGTGACGATCGATGCGAATGCTCAATCCACAAAACGGCAACGAGCCGTGAAGCAACTGATAAACCACAACGAGTATCGCTCGGAACAACAGGCGATCACCACCGACCAACTGGGTCATCTCAAGAATCATGCAAACCACAACTACTCTACTATCCAAGCACACATAAGTAGAGTCAACGGGAGTCAAGTGAACTAATAACTGAAATACAAGAGAAGGGATAGAAAGGTATCACCGTAGTCCACTAAACCGACTCTGAATCGAAGTACCCACCTGCAGGAAAGCTAGAGCCTAACACCGACGGCTCTCGGGAACCACGACAGGACCTACGAAAGACTCACAGGGTCAAGGTCCACCAAGTCGACACTAAACACAAAGCTCTCACATCCCGAAACCGACGGATCGCCCGGAAAACCCACCGGGACGATCCCGAACCACACTAAGCTCCACAGGGATACCAAACAGCCAACTAAGTCCCTCGCTGTCCCCGAACACACAAAACCAAGTGACGGGACAGCGAGCACAAGCTCGGAGTGCCACGAACACCAAACGCACCCGAAACGGCTTTCCGGGTTCCCGAAAAATGCCGAATTGGCACCGGAACCCATCGTCACTCATCCGCTGTCCTCAAAACTTCGGGACAGCGATGAGGAACAGCCAACGAGGCTAAATGACGTAGCCAAGTCGCTCGCAAAATCAGCAAGTGAGTCGCACGACTAGAAACACGCGTTTCGCCGACTATTTCATCGAAAACCGCGTCGAAAATGAATCCGGATCTCCACGAAGGGCGAAGGGGTTGGACAACCAGTCCACAGGGTCTCAAAAGTCATGCCCTTGCTGCCCGCAGCATCGCAACGCTGCCACAATCACCAAAATCCTCAAACAAGCAACAATTACATACATACAAGCAATAATTTAGGCCGTTCGAGCAATCCATACGTCCGCACGACCTTTCGCAAGCACCAGCGGATAGCTAACGACGTAACGGAGGCCGTGCTCACAGCCTCACTGTGACAGGACCAGTCGCAAGCCCAAAAATTGCATAAAAACAGAGAAGGCAAGCGATAACCAAGCTTGACAACGGCCGAACAGCAAAACGGCTCAACCAAACCGAAATCTAAGGTGAGCATGATGATCAGCACATCGCCGCGATCATCGTGCTCACCTTCCCGGGCTTCGGGAGGCAACAGGGAGCACAAACAAGCATGCGGCCCAAAACAAGCTAAAAACACACCTTGGCCGGAGCAACCAGCTTCGGCCGGCAGCCGGCCGACATGCACGGCGCGCGGCGGCCAGGGTCGGATGCGAGGGTGGAGAGGAAAAGGGGGCTCACCTCAGCCGGCGGCAGGAAGCGGCGGCGGCGGCGCGGGGGGAAACAGAGGTCTCGGGTTGGCTAGGGCAAGGCGGCGCGGCAACGGACGGCGACGGCGGCCGGCGGCGACGCGAGCACCGACAAGAGGAGGTCGCCGGACGTCGGCCTGCCGGTGACCGTGACAAAGGAAATCGGCGACGGCGGCGGCGGAGCGAGCTCAGCCGCGGCTGCCCTAGGTGCCCAGCCAAAACCCGCGGCGGCCACGGCGGCGCTCCGGCGGCACGGTGACGGCCGGGGAGGCAGGGGGCGGCGCGGGAGGGCCCGAGGGTGACGGTGCTCACCCTCCAAGGCGGCGGGAGGCGGCGGCGGCTTGGGCCCACTAGCCTCGGCCCGCAGCTGCCCTAGCAGCTGCTGCAGCAGCTCGGCTGCGGCTCCCGTCGGCTCCTGGCGGCGGGGCACGTCGCCGGCGGTCGTGCCACCTCAGGGGGAGCTCCGGCGTGGGTTCCCCCTGGGTGCACACCGCAGGGAAGGAGAAGAAGAAGAAGGAGGAGGAGAAGAAAAAGAAAAAGAGAGAGATGGAGTGGCCGGGGTTAAGCCGGCCAGGGAAGGTCGGCGGCGGCCGGCCGAGCTCGGGGAGGTGGCTGAGGAGCTGGGGGAGCTGGGGCTCGCTGCTGGGGAGGCTGAGGGAGGGAGAGGGAGTGAGGTTTCCAACCTCCACTCACACACACACACAACACACATATAACACATTGCACAAATGCAAAAACACCCCTCAAACAAAGAATATAGCCCCTGGGTCCCTCCCAGCAGGAACAAAATGCCCAGACACCCCTCCACAAGCAATCTCACGCGAAACGGTGCGAGAAACAGGGTCCAGATCGTGAAACTGCAAAATGTACAATACGACCCCTCGGTGAAGAACATGCAATATCTCTCAAACCGTCCGTCGCATGTCAAAACGGATAGCGCTATCGCGTTCAGCACTGCCGAGACATTGAATCTACCATTTTGGTTCGTCAGGATCAGACTCCGAATTGTGCCGTTAAGCCGTTCTCTCTCCACAACAAAACTTAAAACCCTAAAAATACACATAAATACTGTGTATATACTATACATATACATATATATACACACACACAGCTCAAATACACAGTAACAGGGGAGAGGAACACAGAATTCAAATTTTTAAAATTCGAATTCTCACATCATTCCCACCTAACAAGAAGTTTCGTCCCCGAAACTTACACACACACCATCCGCGAACAACCGCGGATACCTCTCACGCAAAGCAGACTCCAGCTCCCAAGTAGTCTCACGCTCCTCGCGACTCGTCCACTGCACTCTCACAAACAGAAAGCTCCGGTTCCTCAACTGCTTCGCCTTGCGTGCCAAAAACCTCAAAGGCACCTCACCGAAGCTGAGATCCTCCCTCAGCCGAACCGTTGTCGGGCCGATCACACGAGAAGGGTCGGGGATGTACTTCCGAAGCAAGGACACACGGAAGACATTGAGAACCCGAGCAAGACTAGGAGGAAGAGCTAACCGGTAAGCCACTGGACCCACACGCTCAAGGATCACGAACGGTTCCACGAAACGCGGACAAGCTTGCTCCGCAATCTGAACCGCTTGATCTCTCGAGACGGCGACACCCTGAGCAGCACATGCTCACCGACCTGAAACACTAGGTCCCGTCGTTGCTCGTCCGCGTAGCTTTTCAGCTGGCTCTGCGCAGTCAGCAGTCGCTGCCTCGCACGGTGCCAATCCAAAGCTCGCTTGGAAGCTGTTGCTGTTACGGATTTCATATTGGCATATTTCGTGAAGTGAGTCGGAGTCTTGAAGGTTCAAAGAAGAAGAGACGAAGTTTGAAGACTCGAAGACTCAACGTATAAATTCACGATGCTTGGTAAGTTTAAATAATCTTGATGATGATTTATGATCATTTACAAGTATTTGGAAGACATTAGAATAGATAAAATTAATTTAAAATATAAAAATTGAGTTTTTCAATTTTCAGGATCCGGACCCTGAGGTGAGGTCCGGAACCCGTACGCCTCCGTGGCTGTCACGCAGGGAGGGTCCGGACCCTGAGGGCTGAGGTCCGGACTATGAAACGCTGGAGAGTTTCAGAGTCCGGACCCTGCATCCAAGGTCCGGACCCCAACCCGTCGCGATTTTTTGAATATATTTTTTCAATCCTACTCTGATTCTAATGTCTTCCAAACCTATAAATAAGATGGTAGATTTCTTAAAATCAGTTTTGCAATCCTAATTTGATTATAATTGCTTCCAAATATTTTTAAAATCAGTTTTGCAATCCTAATTTGATTCCAAACCTTTTTAAAATCAGTTTTCAATTCTAGTCTATTTCGGATTGCTTCTAAACCTATAAATAAGATGTGGGGGTGTCTCTAAAACGTGGTTAATCATAGAATACCTTTTAGAAACCCTAGAAGCTTGTAGGTAGCCGTTTTCCTCATCTTCTACATCAAGCTTCTCTCAAATTGATTCATGGTGCCCAAGATCTTTAATGTTCTTCTAGAATCAATTTGAGAATTGCTTAGAGATTATTCCCACAGATCTTCAATGATATTCTAAGCAATAAATCATCATCGACTTTATTGTTCTTGCTCCGGACGGAGTGCGCTTGTGGATTCGAGTGGGCGTTGTGGATTCGGCGTGATAAAGGCTTCGTGGATTCGAAGTTGAGCATTTCGTGGATTCGGGACGTGGCGTTCGTGGATTTGAACGTGGGGCGTGGACAACCTGGTGGTGTGCGCGAGATCCAAAGAAGATAAAAGAGAGGTTTGAGTCCGTGGAGTCGGTAATCACCTTGTAATCTTTTATTTCTTAGTGGATTGTTATCGCGTGTTGGTCCCGTGGGTTTTTTACTCCTAGTTGGAGTTTTCCCACGTAAATCTCGGTGCGCTATTTTTATTTCCGCACTTATTTTATTGCATCGAGATTTGTGGTTTGGCCGTTATACCTATTCACCCCCCTCTAGGTATTGATAATATCTAGATAGATCCTTAGGGCTCCCCCATAACTTACAATTGGTATCAGAGCGGGATCTAGATTTTTCTATCATAGCGGGTGTAGGTTGTAAACTATGGCCGAAGGCGGTAACATTAATCGACCTCCGTTTTTCGATGGCACTAACTATGCTTATTGGAAGGTTCGCATGAGAGCTTTTCTAATTGCCATCGACGAGCGTGTTTGGCAATCTATCGAATTTGGATAGAAACATCCTACCGAAAAGGTAGAGAATGTTGACAAGCCCAAACCTCGAAATAAATGGAGTAAGGAAGAGATAGATTTATCTTCTTACAACGGTAGAGGAATTAATGCTTTATTCAATGCTCTATGTCAAATCGAGTTTTCACGCGTCTCAGCGTGTGAAACGGCTAAGGAGATTTGGGATACTCTCCAAGTTAAGCATGAGGGAACTAGCTTGGTAAAGGTCCAAAAACTTCAAATGCTTACAAGTAAATTTGATTCAATTTCCATGGACGATCATGAGACCTTTACCGAGTACTATACTCGTCTTCAAGACATAGTCAATACATGCGCAAACTTGGAGAGAAAATCTCGGAATCTAAAGTTGTAAGAAAAATTTTGAGAACTCTTCCCGAAAGATTTCGTCCGAAGGTTGCGGCCATTGAGACTATTAAGCATCCGGACGAGATGAAAGTAGAGGAATTAGTAGGCGCTTTACAAACATATGAAATGACTTTTTCTACTAATCAATCTTCTTCCAAGTCTTTCTCTAAAAGTACAGGTGTTGCACTTAATACAACAAAGGAGGAAGACGAGGATACCGAATCCGACGATGAAGTTTCTCTCGCAAATTTCGAACATCAAATGGCACTTCTTACCAAAAAGTTTCGTCGGAAGTTTAGGAAAAACCAAGGCATTCAAGCTTCATCCTCCAATCGAAAGCCTTCTTCTAAAGGATCTTCAAACTCTAAATCCTCTAAAGAGAAGAAACTTGCAAAGCCCTCTAAAGAAAAGGACGAGCTTGAGGGGGAAATCCAATGCTACAAGTGTCGAGGCTACGGCCATATCTCCACGGATTGTCCCACTAAAAAATCCTATAAAAAGAAGGCCTTACAAGCTAGAACTTGGGATGACTCTACTTCCAATGATTCGAGTTCTAGTGAAGAAGAAAACAATGATGCTATTGCTTTATGTTCACAGACCGCTTTGCCTTCTACTTCAGTTTTTTGTTTATCATCTATTTCTAATGATATGCTTTCTCCTTCTTTGCATGAAACGTCGAGCGACGATGGCTCGAGTGAGGGAGAGTCGGATAATGAGGGCTTAGCCGAGGCATACCAACAACTTCTTGATGAATCAAGGAAAATGGCTAAGCATAACAAAAAGTTGAGGACGCGCTTATTAGAAATTGAAGACGAAAACAAAAGCTTGAAAGCAACAACTAAAGCTCTTGAGGATGAACATGACACATCATTGAAGAACAATGAAATCCTCAAGGAGAAGCTAAACCAATCGGAGACAATGATCAAATCATATCAAGATAAGATTGGTTTTCTAGAGCAACAATACAAAGAAGTTCACACATCCAACCAAGTTTTGACCAAACAAGTTCATCAACTCAAGTCCGACATACAAAAATTCTCCTCCGGTTTGAAAAAGCTTGATAGTATGCTCGGATTTGGTCAAACGGACAAACTTGGTGTTGGATATGAAAGAACTTATGTTGAGAAGGTAAAAAATTTTATTCCCAAAGTCTCAACAAGTGTAAAAGAAAAAATATGCCATAAATGTGGAAAGAAAGGACATATCAAGAAGACATGCCTTAAAAAGAAAACTCAAGTGGCATCTTCTAAACATCTATCGGCATCTCCCATCACTCGACAATCCCCACGGATTCAAAAGCAACATCAATCGAGTCGAGTAGCAAAGATCAACCAAAAGTCGAAGCCACAACAACCGGTTTCTACAAAGCCAAATGCGACGTGGAGACCCACGGTTGATCGGAAGTCAAAACAAACGGTGCCCAACATCAACAAACCAAGACAACCAACAATCCGACAAGTTTGGGTTCGAAAAGGTGATATCTTTCCTTGTCTTAAATCTTAACTTGTTTTGACTTTGTGTAGTGCGTTGATTGGTTCTTATTGCATATCTCATGATCATTGCATTATACGTTTTGGTGCTTTCATTGTTACGATTTTTGAAAAATTCATTGAATGGTTAAACATTAAATAGTGCTTGCAATGTCAATACTTTACTTTCATTCATTTCTAATTAATTTCACATTAATTATCGATTTTACTTTATTTTCATTATTTATGAAGATAATTTATTATGAGAATTCTTAATACTTATATTCATCAAATTTAGGTACTCATGTGTAATCTCTAGGAGCTTACTCTATCTTGGTTGTGTATGTTGAATTTGATGAATAGTCATTCTCTTATGGACTAAAATTTGTCACATGTTCTTTCAACTAAGAGATTGCTTAAGTAAGGGAGAGTCATTATTATATTAAGAAAAAAATGCTCATATGCTTTGAAAGATGTGGAAAGAGTTACATCCTTAAAGGAGTGTGAAAACTACCACCACATGGAGGAAAGAGCTACCACCCCGGTCGTCCGGTTAGTGTGTGCAGCTACCACATGAGAATTGAATTGCATATCTGAAAATAATAATAATATAAGTGCAAAAGCATGCAAAAGAAAAAATATCACAAAATTTATTTTTCGGAGTTATAAGGTGGTCCACATACATGAAAGATGCTCAAAGAGCCACCCCGTGTGCGATGTTTGTTTTATCTCAAATTTGAACGTTTATGCGACAAATTTCTGTCTCTTTGATAAATCCCTTAAGTCATCTTCATAATCCGTTTACATATTGATACCTTTTGAGCCTTTAGATTACTTTTGATGACTTGATTTTGAAGTTTATATGAATTAAAAAATCGTGTAATAATTTATCTACATCATGGTGATTGTATAGTAAAATTTTTAATTTTTATGAAATTAATAGGGATTGAAAAAAGTCTATGCATGTGAATGCATCACGTTCATGCACTAACATTATTTTCAATGCAATCATTGTGTTTTCTTATTATATCACAAGTGGTTTCAAAGTTGAACAAAATCTTAAACTTGTGTTTCTTGTGCTTCGATTTGATTTCTCTTTAAACTCTCTTTATTTTTGGTGTTTTCTTTTTGGCAATTTTTGACAAAAAGGGGGAGAGAGGTGATGATGATATTGAAAGTTTTATAAAAGAAAAGAGGAAAATGATAAGTTAAGTTTTTGAATTTAGACGCATGAACAAAGGGGGAGAGAGTTTGATATTTTTTTTTCTACTAACTTTGTTCGTGGAGAATGAAAACTTTTTGCAGGTCTTTGAAGACTTCAAGACTCCATATGTGTCTAAGTCATAGAGTTTGTTTTAGGAGTTACAAAATTATAATTTCGATTTTATTTGGATCTTTCACGCGAGAAGTTCATTGTTTTGGTGATGGCAATGAATTTCAAAGTTTCTGGAGAGATGAGCATCGTGAGTGTTTTATGTAGTTTTGGGTTTTGTCACGAAATTGCCAAAGGGGGAGATTGTTACAGATTTCATATTGGCATATTTCATGAAGTGAGTCGGAGTCTTGAAGGTTCAAAGAAGAAGAGACGAAGTTTGAAGACTCGAAGACTTAACGTATGAATTCCCGATGCTTGGTAAGTTTAAATAATCTTGATGATGATTTATGATCATTTACAAATGTTTGGAAGACATTAGAATAGATAAAAATTGATTTAAAATATAAAAATTGAGTTTTTCAATTTTCAGGATCCGAACCCTGAGGTGAGGTCTGGAACCCGTACGCCTCCCTGGCTGTCACGCAGGGAGGGTCCGGACCCTGAGGGCTGAGGTCCGGACTATGAAACGCTGGAGAGTTTCAGAGTCCGGACCCTGCATCCAAGGTCCGGACCCGACCCGTCGTGATTTTTTGAATATATTTTTTCAATCCTACTCTGATTCTAATGTCTTCCAAACCTATAAATAAGATGGTAGATTTATTAAAATCAGTTTTGCAATCTTAATTTGATTCTAATTGCTTCCAAACATTTTTAAAATCAGTTTTGCAATCCTAATTTGATTCCAAACCTTTTTAAAATCAGTTTTCAATTCTAGTCTATTTCGGATTGCTTCTAAACCTATAAATAAGATGTGGGGGTGTCTCTAAAACGTGGTTAATCATAGAATACCTTTTAGAAACCCTAGAAGCTTGTAGGTAGCCGTTTTCCTCATCTTCTACATCAAGCTTCTCTCAAATTGATTCATGGTGCCCTAGATCTTTAATGTTCTTCTAGAATCAATTTGAGAATTGCTTAGAGATTATTTCCACAGATCTTCAATGATATTCTAAGCAATAAATCATCATTGACTTTATTGTTCTTGCTCAGGACGGAGTGCGCTTGTGGATTCGAGTGGGCGTTGTGGATTCGGCGTGATAAAGGCTTCGTGGATTCGAAGTTGAGCGTTTTGTGGATTCGGGACGTGGCGTTCGTGGATTCGAACGTGGGGCGTGGACAACCTGGTGGTGTGCGCGAGATCCAAAGAAGATAAAAGAGAGGTTTGAGTCCGTGGAGTCGGTAATCACCTTATAATCTTTTATTTCTTAGTGGATTTTTATCGCGTGTTGGTCCCGTGGGTTTTTTACTCCTAGTTAGAGTTTTTCCATGTAAATCTCGGTGTGCTATTTTTATTTCCGCACTTATTTTATTGCATCGAGATTTGTGGTTTGGCCGTTATACCTATTCACCCCCCTCTAGGTATTGATAATATCTAGATAGTCCTTAGGGCTCCCCCATAACTTACAGTTGCTGTAGGCGAACTCTACCAAGGAAAGGTACCTAAACCAACCCTCACCAAAATCCAAACGCATGCCCGGAGCATATCCTCGAGAGTCTGGATAACACGCTCCGACTGCCCATCGCTCTGAGGGTGGTAAGCTGAGCTGAAGTCGAGCCTCGTCCCCAGTGCCTGCTGCAAGCTCCTCCAAAACTGGAAAACGAAGCAAGAATCCCGATCAGAGACGATCGACACTGGCACTCCAAGCAGCCTAACGATCTCATCCAAGTAGAGCTGCGCTAGTCGATCCCGAGACTAAGTCATGTGTACCGGTAGGAAGTGAGCTGCTTTCGTCAATCAGTCCACAAAAACCCAGATCGCAACATGACCTCGCTGAGAACAAGGCAACCCGGTGACGAAATCCATGGTAAACTGCTCCCACTTCCTTACAGGTACAGGCAACGGTTGAAGCTTCCCTGTTGGTCGCTGATGCTCAGCCTTCACCTGCTGATAAACCAGGCACAGTGCCACATGCTGAGCTACATCCATCGTCATGCCAGGCTTCCAGAAACTCTACTTCAGGTTGCAGTACATCTTCATCCCTCCAGGATGAACGGTGCACGGCGACCAGTGTGCCTCAGTCAAAAAAAAATCTCTCGCCTCGAATCCGGATCACTGGGCACACACCTCTGTCCTCGAAAGCGAAGAGAACCATCAGCGTGGAACGTGAAGTCATCATCTCTGCCCTGCTCGGCCTCTGCTCGACTCTCTGCAGATGCGGGTCCAACAGCTGTCCACTGGCAATCCGATCAGACAAGGTGGGCTGCACCACCAACGTCAACAGCTGCGCGGTAGCTCCATGAGGTAGAATCTCCAAAGCTTGAGAGCGAACACCACTGCTGCTAACTCGAGATTGAGCGCCAGATAGATCTTCTCATAGTCCATCAACTGGCGTGAAGCATACGCGATGACCTTCTCTTGCTGCAAGAGCACGCACCCCAATCCTATCCGAGACGCATCGCAGTAGACCACAAAATCCTTACCAGCCTGCGACAATGCTAAGATAGGGGCACAAGTCAAACTGTCCTTCAGCTCCTAGAAGCTCATCTGACAAGCGGGAGTCTACAGAAACTTCACGCCCTTCCTCGTCAGCTTGCTCAAAGGGGCGGCGATCTTGAGAAACCCTCAACAAATCGCCGGTAACAACTCGCCAAGCCGAGGAGGCTCCTAATCTCCATCACAGAAGTCGGAACAGGCCAATCCACTACAGAGTCCACCTTCCTTGGTTCCACCACAATCCAGTCTGCGTCACGATGTGAACCAAGAAAGAAACTTCTCGAATAGATCAGTATGTCGTCAAAGAAGACCACGACAAATTGATCCAAGAACTGCCGAAAACCCAGTTCATCAAATCCAAAAAGCTGCCGGGGCGTTCGTCAAACAGACGGCATAACCGTGACCTCGTAACGCCCGTAACGAGTCCGGAGGGCCGTTATCACAACGTCCTCGGCCTTGATCTTCAGCTAAAGATAACCTGGCTGCAAAACAATCTTCGGGAAAACCGAGGCTCCCTAGAGCCGGTCGTAGAGATCGTAGATCTGCGGTAGAGGGTACTAAAACATCACCGTCAACTCGATAAGCTCGAACTCACAATCAAACCAACGTAAAACCTTGCGAGTCCATCACTCAGGTGCACAGGGTTGCCAATCGCAACAAGCGATAAAATCACCAGTGATGCCAAAATCAGTTCCAAGTGATCGGACACGCGCTCCAAACCAAGACTGCACGAAAGTCGCGACGAAAACCTTGTACGCAAACACATGCGCAAAGACCTCGGAGCCAACAACCAGGCTCCCGTCATCCGATCACCAAGGCACCAAAACTCCTAGCAAAAACCGAGATCACCCGACAAAACAAACCTTTCAGCTGTGAGGGCACAGCTACCGAGCTAAAGGCAACCAAACTCAACCGGAGTCAAACCATCCGCAGTGATGGCAAATCAACTGCGCAGAACCACTCCAGGATTAGCTCAAGGCTCACTACGTGATCAGGGATGACCACAACACAGCTTTTTTACAAGACGACGCAGAGAGATTGTCTTGCAAGAGAAAGCACCGACCCAATCCTGACAGTCCCAAAAGGGATAGGATATTTCGTCCTAACTTTCGACACTACGTTGTCTGCAGCCAACGTACTTATCAAAAGAGAAACAAAATATCCAAAGATCAAACGCCAACAACCAGTTGGGAACACCACAAAGGTACCAGGTCAACCAACTCAAAAGCTGGACCAAAATCACAGACGAGTCACCGAATTAACGGGAAAAAGCAAACCGACCCACAAAACAAAGTCTGCCCTGAGCCAACTCCCTAGGAGTCTTCAGCTTCCAACAACAAACCGACGGCTACAGGCGACGAAGGGTCGTCAACCACACGAACCAAAGCGAAGGAAGAACAAATCCAGCGTCGACTAACCAACGTCGAACGCGGTGAGACCTCCAACAAGAACCTGGAAGATCTCGCGGCAACATGAAAGCCTACAAATACCACCAGAAATCCCAAAACACACCAATTTAGGCGTTAGGATAGCCGCAAACCGTGTAGGCACCAACAAAAACCCGACACCAAACAGTGTCCACTCAGTCTAGTACACGTCAGTTCGACGCAAGAACTAGCTAAAGGTCGAAAGACCAACACTGACGATTCTATCAGCAATACGTCAGAGGGGTAGGCTTCACCGCCCTACCCAACAAAACAGAGAGGGTAACACCCAAACTGCGGTCGAAACTGCTCAAAGCACCGTCTCCGTAGAGACGCTCGCAGTGGCCCTCGTGCTCTACACGGAAAGTGGGGCCAGGGCAAGAATAGCCCAAACGACAACACAGATCCACCAAGTGACGTCACCTAGCCCACAAGGGCCACCACCTGCCAACGAGTGGTTACGCAAAGGGGAAAACACCCTGCCACTTGGTATCTGTCTGGTACTCCACCACCACAACTAGAAGGAGCACGAGTCTGCGAACCAGGGCAGATCAAAACTCAGGAAATCCGCCAAGTGCGCTCGGATGTCGCCACCACCCCCAATCACGGGGTCGGCGTCCACACGCGAAACAGCCGACGTAGTCGCTGTCGTCGTCGCGATCGTCGCCACAACGGCGTGGGTGCCACAGGAGGGTCTGCAGTCATCGGGGGACTCGGCGAAGGAGGAGGAGGGGCTGGAGCAGCAGTCGCCGTAGCCTGCTGCTGCAAAAACTGCCGGAACAAGCCGGAACATGCCGGAGAGGGTCGTCAGCTGACCCCTCGCCTCGGCCTCAAGCACACAGGGTACGGTCCACATCAGGCTGTCCGCCTCCTGCCAGCTCCTCACTCGAACCAGCCGCAATAGCCCGAATCTGAACACCAGCAGACGGCTCCGCAGGCGCACGCCTACCACCACGACCCGGACGAGGAGGTCTACCACGACCACAAGCCATCTGCAAAACACAGAAACCTGCGCAAGAGAAAGGGGTCGGCAACTCCCACAAAACACAAGCCGAAAATAAACCCCTCGAACTCGCGCACCTATACATCTTAGGTCTTCCTATGGGTCAGCCTAACCAGTGGTTCAGTTACAAGTTATGAATGAATGAGTGTTTGTACCCTTTACGCTCTGATACCATCTTAATCTGTCACGCCCCGGGCTAGTTTTAGAAGCAAAAAATATGTGCCAATTTTTTTTTTTTTGAAAGCCTAGCCTGCGCCACGTACAGACCCGCCACAAATACAGGGTCCACTGTACACACGGACAGAGCCTCCCCTGTATTTGCACGGCGTACACAACATACAACATGATCACAACCATCATTCATTCACCACAACAACACAACAGCTCAAAAAGATTCATACAGCTAACAGTCCTTAAACCTGTATGAATCTAAGCAAGTCCTTAGGCGAAGGATGATGCGATGCACAAACAACAGATCATTCTAGAAATTGCTCCTTACCCAGAAGCTTTATTTTGAAACTCTAATATCAAGCATTCAAGAATCATTTGAAAACCGTTCTCCACACGAGAACTCTCTTTTGAAAACCCAAAAGTCGATCGATCGAAAATCCACTTGGAAACTGTTTCCCACACGAAAACCTTTATTTGAAAACGCTACCACGAGGGGTAGAAAACCAAGATGCGCGATATAAAGCCACAATGATAGATCTAAAAGCATCGATATCCAAAGGTCTAAGCATGCAATCCAATCATCCAAAATATAACTGTACCAAATCGTAACATGCTAGATAAAACAACCAAAGTGTAACTGAACCATATCCATAACTAACTGATAGAGGATGAGGGTAATAATCAAATCTGGAGAGGAAAGCCTCACAGGTCGGGACCTCTAGTACCACTAACTAGGCGTGCCTCGCTGCGTCCCGACTCTCACCACCCTGCTCACCTGAAAACAACAACGAGGGCGGGGGGTGAGAACATGTAAACATGTCTCCCCTCCCAGTGGGTACCGCAAGCCGACGAAGGCGAGGTGTACACACCAGCACGAGGGTCAACAAAAGATAGATAGGGTAAAAAGTAGCACAAGTAAGTATGAGGCTGACATACAACTGAACGACTATGCTAGTGTAAGCAACTAGTATATGCATCAATGGAGATAACCACAAAGTAAACCCAATCCATAGCCACAGGGACGTATCCCTGACACTGTCACAACCTGCTCAACCAACGGCACAAAACCTACCAGACGCCTTGCGTCGAGGCTCACGAGTCGGAACAACACAACGACCCTTTTCCGGAAAAGAAGCCCAAACGGTGGATCAGACCGTTGGCATACGTGAGGTGCTAGGGAGCTGTGACGATCGATGCAAATGCTCAATCCACAGAACGGCAATGAGCCGTGAAGCAACTGATAAACCACAACGAGGATCGCTCGGAACAACAGGCGATCACCACCGACCAACTGGGTCGTCTCAAGAATCATGCAAACCACAACTACTCTACTATCCAAGCACACATAAGTAGAGTCAACGGGAGTCAAGTGAACTAATAACTGAAATGCAAGAAAAGGGATAGAAAGGTATCACCGTAGTCCACTGAACCGACTCCGGATCGAAGTACCCATCTGCAGGAAAGCTAGAGCCTAACACCGACGGCTCTCGAGAACCGCGACAGGACCTACGAAAGACTCACAGGGTCAAGGTCCACCAAGTCGACACTAAACACAAAGCTCTCACATCCCGAAACCGACGGATCGCCCGGAAAACCCACCGGGATGATCCCGAACCACACTAAGCTCCACAGGGGTACCAAACAGCCAACCAAGTCCCTCGCTGTCCCCGAACACACAAAACCAAGTGACGGGACAGCGAGCACAAGCTCGGGGTGCCACGAACACCAAACGCACCCGAAACGGCTTTTCGGGTTCCCGAAAAATGCCGAATTGGCACCGGAACCCATCGTCACTCATCCGCTGTCCTCGAAACTTCGGGACAGCGATGAGGAACAGCCAACGAGGCTAAATGACGAAGCCAAGTTGCTCGCGAAATCAGCAAGTGAGTCGCACGACTAGAAACACGCGTTTCACCGACTATTTCATCGAAAAACGCATCGAAAATGAATCCGGATCTCCGCAAAGGGTGAAGGGGTTGGACAACTAGTCCACAGGGTCTCAACGGTCATGCCCTTGCTGCCCGCTGCGTCGCAACGCTGCCACAATCACCAAAATCCTCAAACAAGCAACAATTACATACATACAAGCAATAATTTAGGCCGTTCGAGCAATTCATACGTCCGCACGACCTTCCGCAAGCACTAGTGGATAGCTAACGACGTAACGGAGGCCGTGCTCACAGCCTCACTGCGACAGGACCAGTCGCAAGCCCAAAAATTGCATAAAAATAGAGAAGGCATGCGATAACCAAGCTTGACAACGGCCGAACAGCAAAACGGCTCAACCAAACCGAAATCTAAGGTGAGCATGATGATCAGCGCATCGCCGCGATCATCGTGCTCACCTTTCCGGGCTTCGGGAGGCAACAGGGAGCACAAACAAGCATGCGGCCCAAAACAAGCTAAAAACACACCCTGGCCGGAGCAACCAGCTCCGGCCGGCGGCCGGCCGACATGCACGGCGCGCGGCGGCCAGGGTCGGATGCGGGGGTGGAGAGGAAGGGGCTCACCTCAGCCGGCGGTAGGAAGCGGCGGCGGCGGCGGCGCGGGGAGAAACAGAGGTCTTGGGTTGGTTAGGGCACGGCGGTGTGCCAACGGACGGCGACGGCGGCCGGCGGTGACGCGAGCACCGGCAAGAGGAGGTCGCCGGACGTCGGCCTGCCGGTGACCGCGACAAAGGAAATCGGCGACGGCGGCGGCGGAGCGAGCTCAGCCGCGGCTGCCCTAGGTGCCCAGCCAAAACCTGCAGCGGCCACGGCGGCGCTCCGGCGGCATGATGACGGCCGGGGAGGCAGGGGGCGGCGCCGGAGGACCCGAGGGTGACGGTGCTCACCCTCCAAGGCGGCTTGGGCCCACTAGCCTCGGCCCGCAGCTGCCTTAGCAGCTGCTGCAGCAGCTCGGCTGCGGCTCCCGGCGGCTCCCGGCGGCGGGGCACGTCGCCGGCGGTCGTGCCACCTCAGGGGGAGCTCAGGCGTGGGTTCCCCCTGGGTGCACACCGCAGGGAAGGAGAAGAAGAAGAAGAAAGAGGAGAAGAAGAAGAAAAAGAGAGAGATGGAGTGGCCGGGGTTGCGCCGGCCAGGGGTGGTCGGCGGCGGCCGGCCGAGCTCGGGGAGGTGGCTGAGGAGCTGGGGGAGCTGGGGCTCGCTGCTGGGGAGGCTGAGGGAGAGAGAGGGAGTGAGGTTTCCAACCTCCACTCACACACACACACAACACACATATAACACATTGCACAAATGCAAAAACACCCCTCAAACAAAGCATATAGCCCTTGGGTCCCTACCAGCAGGAACAAAATGCCCAGACACCCCTCCACAAGCAATCTCACGCGAAACGGTGCGAGAAACAGGGTCCAGATCGCGAAACTGCAAAATATACAATACGACCCCTCGGCGAAGAACATGCAATATCTCCCAAACCGTCCGTCGCATGTCGAAATGGATCACGCCATCGCGTTCAGCACTGCCGAGACATCGAATCTACCATTTTGGATCGTCAGGATCAGACTCTGAATTGCGCCGTTAAGCCGTTCTCTCTCCACAACAAAACT
This sequence comes from Puya raimondii, assembly GCA_016920855.1. Classification (NCBI taxonomy): domain Eukaryota; kingdom Viridiplantae; phylum Streptophyta; class Magnoliopsida; order Poales; family Bromeliaceae; genus Puya; species Puya raimondii. The sequence continues at coordinate 82,980,560 of JABWPP010000049.1, forward strand.
TAAAACCCTAAAAATACACATAAATACTGTGTATATACTATATATATACATATATATATGCTTATACATGTACATATACACACACAGCTCAAATACACAGTAACAAAGGAGAGGAACACAGAATTCAAAATTTCTAAAATTCGAATTCTCACACCTCCCCCCCCCCCCCCCCCCCCCCCCCCCCCCCCCCACAGCGGGGAAAACATAACCTGCGTAAAAGTTAGTACTGATACTCTCTCATTTATTACTGATACACCCTCAAAGTTTTGCAAAACACGAGTTCCAATAGCAAAAATAGCTCAAGGAGTACCGGTACTCCACCTCAGTTATTGGTACACGGTAATCAGTTTTCAGTACTCTGACGGAGTTCCACAAAATCCGAACGTGCCCTTGTTGGGATTTCTATTGAGTACTAGTACCCCTGAGATTCAGTATTGGTACTGAAGTGAGAAATTGGCCAGTTACAGGTTTAATTTTGAAACTTCATTTTTCATGCCATTCTTGCGCCAAAGCAGTTCTAACTCAACTCAAACTCTCTTGAAACGTCTCAAATGACACCATAAGCTATTTTACACTGAATCTTAGCAATTTGCGAAGTTTAGTAGACTACACAGGAGAACCAATTCATTATTTACTAGCGATGGTATGATTACTCTGTAGAGGTCTTGGTATATAGAGTGGAGATTTAAATTAGGACACATGAGTCGATGCTTGCTAAGTTTAGTAGATCGAGACGTGAGAACCTATAATTCTGGCAGGGTACAGAGTTAGATCGAATCCTAGCTTTTGTATGGCTAATGATGCATACCAATGTATAAGCAAGTTGTCGACAAACTAACTTCTATCATGTGGGGATGCTATGTTGGGCGACATTCCATATTGCAGATCAATCGGCCGATGTATGCCTTATAGACATACCAGGGTATATGTGTGACCAGAGAGGTACCACTCATGAAGTTTCAGTGAAGATGAATAACGTATGCCTGATGATCTATACCAGTATATTATGACGAGATATTCTGAAGTGATATGCTATTATTTGGAGGTGGATGTTGTGGATATGGTGACCTTGTTGGTTGAATTGGTCGGTCTGTGAATGTGGCATTGTGGGTGTTCATGTGATGTATTTGAGTATAGCAGTATGGACGGATTCTTTCAGAGAATGTTACGGAGCATATTGGATTACTTATATATATGCATATCATTTTTTTTATTAGCGTTTCCAATTGCATAATTTTTAACTCCTTAAGGTCAACCCTAATTATTGGCACTTGTGCCCAACTACTTTGTAGATAGGACGGTAGTATATCTAGGAGTGGACTACATGGCGAGGAGGCACAGATTCAGGTGATATGTACCTTAATATTAGCAATTCATATTGTGCCAATATCTTTTAATTGTTGCATGTATTGCTAGACATCCTGTGCGCTACACGCTACTTTGAATTTGCCTCTGAGTCTATGAAATATTTTTCTTGCTTTTCAAAGCCTTACAGCTCTATGGGATTCAAATTTGAGAAATTGGATTTGAATCTTATGGAGGTACGGCAGTCACAATCTAGAGAGAGGAGGTTTGGATCGTGATAGTTTATTAGGATATCAAAAAATATTTTTAATAAACTTTCAACTTATCTGAATCATATTTAATCGCTGTACTTTTAATTCTATCCAATCAATCGTAAAGATATCCAAATTTGGGACTGTTTGATGGATAGGTAGAATATATTGAAATTTCATAAAATTTGATTTCTAGCATCTTCAAATATTCTAAAATACTTCTAATAATTCCCAATCGTCAAATTGAATGCTCCAAAAGTCATTTCAAGATGAAAAAATTGGGGCTCAAAATATGCCAAAAGTATTCTAGTCTTTTGCAAAGATTATTATCTTATAATATTTTGTCAGGCAAGTGCTCTAATATCACGTGCAATAATTAATTAATGCGAGGGGTGTTCACCATTGCTTTCAAACAGAGAATAAAACCAGATCAAATCAAATGAGACAATTTGATTTGAATTATATGTTTTCGGTTGGTTTGGATACCAAATTAGTATAAATATGATTTGACATTTTTTAACCAAACTAAGTTAAAAATCGAATAGTAATATTACTCATAGTTTTTAGTATATCCGCCAATTAAAAAAAAATACTACGTTTAGGATCAAATTCTGTATGCATAAGCGACACTACTTTCACAGCTAGTATTCAAATTTGTATAGCCCTAATTTGATTTTTTTTCTCATGTAATTTCTATGATGATTCAGTTTTGATTTTTAGATCATGATTATTTTACACAGGATAGCTGAAACCGAAATGCAGAACTAAACATAGGTTTGGTTTTGTTCCATTAATAAATCAGTTTGGTTCAGATTTATATTTTCTCATACTAAAAATGTCGATTCTATTTTAAAGTTCATTAAAAAGCAAATCCCAACTAAGTAATCTTATTTCTATGTATATAATTCTCCTTAATCTTTGATTACCCGGGAGTCGCACATAACGCGAGCCAAACATCCCTTAAATGCCAGTTTGCTAATACTAGTGACTAACGACCAAATTAGCGATCTGAAATATTTAAACCAACTTACCTGAAGTAGTTCATTAATTGTTATGTAACTAAACACATATTTCTTTTTCTTTTCTATTCAATATTTTTCTTTTCTCTCCAAATATTGGATTTCACACATGGGCTGAAAACATAGTCCTTACACCCAGTGCATGCATACATTTGATGCACACTTCTTTATTTTATCTTAATTCCTCTTTATTGAGTTACTTATCTATTTTATTAATATAGCAATACTACTTTTTAAGTACTGTTATTTTATTAAGCTAGCCAAATTATTATACCGATCGTGCCCACCTTGTATTTCTTTTCTGACTTCACACCTGATTTCAGGTGTTAGCAAAAATAAACATTTAGTTTTTCGTTTTTCCTTACTTTTCCATGTGAAAGTGACTTGCTAGAATTAACATTTGAGAGAAAATTCGTGTAGAATTATTGATAACAATCACTATCATTTACTAGAAAAAAATGGCCAAAGTTTTAACGGGTACTTCCAAGGGTTCACTTCCTCGTCAAAGTATAAGCTAGAGACGGAATTTGCCTACCAATTAGAAACTTCCTTATTTGAAGTGCAATAAAAGTATTAATTTTATTTAAGAGTATATATATTACTTGTGACTTTGAAGTCAGAACCTTTCGTTCCAATATTAAATTAAATAGCATAAAAATAAGTATTAGTTTCCAATAATTTAAGCTAGTAAAGAATAATATTTTTATATTTTTAATTATATTCAACATTCATTTTGGGAGTTTAAGTTTTACTTTTATTTTTGTTTGACATAGTCGATGACACAAAACTTATTATTTATTTTTTAAATTTTGTATTTATGTAATTGTAAATCACCTAATATTAATGGTTTATCCCGACCAAATACAGTAATATTTTTTGTTATCGTTTTTCATCCAACGTAAACGATTTTGAAAGTATCAAAGGCAAAGTTAATTAAACCAAACAAAAAGTTTGTTTCACAAATTACTATACTTACTACGAACCTAAAAAAAATATATATAAATTTACGGTCAAAAATAATTTTTTTTTCTATTTACGGCAAAATAAACATACTTATAGTGTTTGTTAATGACTTTTCCCTCCCCGTTCCACACGTGTCCGTAGAGTCGGTCTCGTATTGGCCACATCAATGAGTTGACTTCACGAGTCCAAGTCACGATTCCTTATTTCTTAAAGTAAATTAAATAAAGGATAAATGAACAAAAGTTTTTCAGGCTTTAGCTCTTTTGTGAACAAGATCAGAATAATTGATTTTAATAATTAAATCTTCTAAATTTTATCAAATAGTTTAATAAATTATACTCCTCAATTGAAGATACTAATTATACAACTGCTTTAACCGTATGTCTTGTATATATTTTTATAATACTTCAAAATGTTAACAATATATTTTTTTCCTCTTCCAATATTGATAATTAAGCATGACGATTGAATAGTAAAGTGATCCTACATTCAATTTCAATTTTTTCTTACATATTGAAATCAATAATATATATATATATATATAGAGTTTTGCTAGAATACTATCGGTAGTAAACCGAGCGGTTTACTACTGATTTGTTTTCGATGCTGGAGCTTCCAAATCGACGATCGGCACCGTTGAACATGATCTAGACCATTCAAACTATCTGGAAATCAAATTTCACGCTTTTTCGATATTGTTCTCTTGTCCATCAAGTGAACAGAAAATGAAAGGCTGAAAATGAATATCCTATAAAAAGTGATGATAGAAGTCTTGTAATCAAGATCAAGAGTACAGATCTTATTTTAAATAGTTCAAAGAATTTTCTAACAAAAATTTAGTTGATTTGGATTCTTTTATACCGTTAAACGAGCAAACACACCATATCGGCCATTAAAATTACAGATTTTGTAACCCTTTGATCGTTCGGTTAATGATATCAAAAAAGCATGAAATTTGATTTCTAGATAGTTTAAATGGTCTAGATCATGTTCAACGGTGCCGATCGTCAATTTGGAAGCTCCAGCATCGAAAACAAATCGGTAGTAAACGGGGCGGTTTACTACCGATAGTCGCCCAGTCAAACTCTATATATATATATATTTGTATTTTGAAACTTTACAAAATATTATATATATATATAGAGAGAGAGAGAGAGAGAGTTGAGCTGGAATGCTATTGGTAGCAAACGGACTCCGTTGCCACCCATTTATTTTCGATGATGGAGCCTCCAAATCGACGATCGGCACCGTTGAACAT